>LFJQ01000125.1:2500-248855 GCA_001182835.1 Oropetium thomaeum | reverse complement strand
AAACTTCTTTGTAGTACCTTGTCCTTAAATCTCTTCCTCCAATTAGCATAGATGTGTCTTGCACAGATTCTATGCTCCACATTTGACAACCATTTCTCGATAGCATTTATTAGTCCCTTTTGTTGGTCAGAGATAATTCAGCCTTCACCATCTCCAATATGCAGGTCTCTAAATAAAATATCACAAAACCAGTCCCATGACTCATTGGTCTCTTTTCTCAACTACAGCTCAGCTATTGGATACTGATTATTTGCGTCTCTTCCCATGCACAAAGTTAGTTCTCCAGTAGTTGGCCCTTTAAAGAAACATCCATCGAGACCTATTACTTTCCTGCAACCTGCTAGAAAGCCCATTTTACATGCATCAAAAATATATGTACATCCTTGTCGGTGTTCGATATCACCAACGAGTGATTATTTTAGGGGAAGCGCGTTTTGGGCCCGGATGGTTCGCAAATGGACACAAGGGTTTATACTGGTTCGGGCTGAATACCCTACGTCCAGTTTTGGTGGCTGCTCGTGTTATTTGCGACTGAGATTACAATGAGGGGGGTTACAAACGGAGGAGGAAGAGAGAGAGTGCTTCCTGCCTCTAAGGGTGCTCGTGAGTGGATTGTGTGTCGGTCTAGAGAGCTTGTTCGTCTTGGTAGCTTCTCTGGACCTATCCTTCGTCTTCGATTCCCCTCCCCTTTTATACGGTCGATGCGAGTAGGGTCGGTTCTGTGGAGCTGACAGCAGCCGTACACCGGTTAGGTTGGGCTGTGATGGGCGTTGCCTTCGGTTTGGTCGTGCTGTTCCTGTTCGTCGGAGTGGCCTGTGCTGTCATCCGGTGGAGTTCCATCCGTATGGAAAACACCACTGTAGGAGCCGGCTTGATGACGCCGTAGTTGTGGCCGTCGCTCCGGGACGTCTTGTTGTACAGGGTGATGAGTCTCTGACAGGAGGCTGTTGGAGCGACGCCCATCCCGTGGGCGGTGCACGTTGTGCGCATTTAACGCCCACTTGCCCGAGTCGGTGGGCGGCTCTACCTGTCAGCGGTCGTGGAGTGTCAGGCATTTACTTCCCAACCGCCGTCGCCCTCCTAGCTCGCGGAGTAGTAGGCGATTCGTCCGACCCCGGGTCGGGCGAGGCGGAGGCGCGTCGCCCGACCCCTGGGAGACGGGTCGAGCGCGCCGCCCGAGCGTGCGAGATCCGACCCCCTTTGAAGGGGTCGGGCAAGGCGGAGACCGTCAGTTGGCTCTTTCCGCAGTGCGCCCGTACGGTACGGGAACTGGTTTAGGCGAGATTTATTTATACCTTGACCACGTCATTAAGGCCGAGGGTCATTAGGGTTAACTACCCTTGGTAGTGACCCTCAACAGTAGCCCCGAGTGAGTCCTGACCTCCTCGTGAGAGGGAGGCTGGAGTCACTCACATCGGGAGCGGCAAACTCCTGACGGTAGGCTCGCGTCGTGCCCGTTGAGCTCACGTGTTCTGCGATCCCGTAGTGGATCTCTTTTTGCGATTCCGTTCCCGAGACTCCCGCTCGTGCGGTGGTGCGATCGTGGATACGGTTCGACTTTTTTCGTCCCTCCAACGCGTCTGTCCGCCAGACGAGGAGGCCGAGCCGGGCCACGCTTTACCACGGAGGCCGAAGCGTGACGCTCGTCGAGCTGCTAACGGGAGAGTTCGAGTGAGGCCCGGGCTCCCTTCGGGGGAGCTCCGATGGACCAGCTGGTGGTCGACCTCAATATTCCTGGTTGCCGTCCCAATTTTGGTACCCGGATGCCGTTCGCTAGGCTCCGAGGGCTCGCTGCCTTTCTGCGGTGAAATACCCATGGGTCGGCGTGAACCGGGACTCGAACGCGGACGGAGATGCCCTCGGCGCTCGTGCGCCAGGGTGTTGGCCGCTAGCGGGCCCATCTCTATCCACCCCTCACTCTATTTGCGCCTGAGCGGCTGTCGAACCCGTTCGTGGGCCAGCCTTCGAACTCTTTGGGCCGTCGGGGCATTTTTCAGCCCAAACCCTGTCCGCCAGAATTTATTTCATGGCAGCGCGTAGCAGAGGCGCCTGCCGCGACGAGACGTGCGGCAGAAATGTTAGTCTTCGCGGGTCATGAGTACTAACGCGCGTGCGCTCGACCCTGCCCGACGGGCGGCCGCGTGGGTCCCTTCTGCAGCGGCGGCGGGCGTTGCACGGGCGGAGCAGATATCGCCCTGCGCGAGGCGGTATCGCGGGTCCCGCTTGCAGTGTCAGAGGGAAAAGACCAGGCAGGCGGGAGGCTTCCCGTCGCTCGTGGTGTTCGGTGGGACCCGTTTGGCAGCGAGTGGGGTGAGAGGAAGTTGAAGCGACGAAGTCGCACTTCGCGCGGGGGACCGGCTAGGCGGGCCCCACCCGCGGCGATTTTGGAGTGATTTCCCGAGGGCGGGATATTTCCCGCGCTGCGTGAGGTGGTTCCGCGGGCCCAGCTGCAGTGAGCGGTACGAGAGGAGGCTGGGAAGGCGAAGAGACGCCCGTGTCGGGCGGGATGACCAGGCGGGACCCGTTGGCGGTGAGAGGAGCGCCAGGCGGGTGAAAGGTATAAATACGCACCTCGCTCGTCTGTTCGCTGCATTCGTCACTCGCGTCTTCTTTCGCCTTCCGTGCCATCTCGTCTCCTTTCGCTCTTCGCCTTCCATCCTTCCGCGCTTGCGCATTCCTCTTCTTCGCGTCTTCCCCACACTCCTCGCTCGTCCTCCATGGCTTCTTGGCTGAGGTCTGACGTCCGGAGGCGCGTCTCGAGGGCCTGGTTAGCCGTGGCCTTCTCGTTGCTCGGACGGAGGCGAGGGAGTGTTGCTCCCGGGCAATGAGGAGGTGCCCGCGCCGCCGGAAGGTTATGTGGTGTCCTTCGCCCATTCCACGAGCGCGGGCTGGGAGTCCCCGCGCATTTCTTCTTGCGGGGGCTCCTCCACTACTACGGCCTCGAGCTGCAGCATCTCAACCCTAACGGGGTGCTGCACATCGCCACATTTGTGGCTTGTGCGAGGGCTATCTGGGGATCGCTCCCCATTTCGATCTGTGGCGGTACTTCTTCTCCGTCACGCTCCAGACGAAGAGGGGCCCCACCTCCCCATCGGCTGCGCCAGCATCCACCTCCGCAGCGATCGCTCCGGCACCTACATCCCTGCGGTTGCGGAGCTCTCACAGGGGCTGGCACGGGCAGTGGTTCTATCTCAAGAACGATGCTGCCGCGCCCCTGCCTGAGTTTACCGGGCGCACGTTCGACGCGGCGCCCGAGGCGTGGAAGTGGGGCCGCCGCCAAGGAGCGGAAGCGGCTGGACGAGGTCCTCGACGCCGTGTGGGAGCTGCGGGCCCGGAGGGTGCGCGGCGCCGGGGTTATCGCCGGTTCCACGCCCGTCGCGTGCTGCCGCTGATGGCGCGGTGGCTCCGGCTCTTGGAGATGGTTCCCGGCTCGGATTTCTCCGGGTCGGTGATGTCGACCGAGCCGATCTCGGAGCTGGAGCTGAAGCAGCGGCTCTGGGAGTCCCTTGCGGCGGAGGACCTCGAGGATCCGGTGGATGACCACCCGCCGATGCGTCCTGCTGAAGGAAGCTCTCTCTTGTAAGCGCGATCCCCGTCTCGTCGTACCTCTCATCTTCCCTCCTCTGATTCTGACTGTTCTCTTTTGGCTGGTGACAGAGGAGGGAGCCCGTGGTCCGACCCTCTCGCCCCCCGTTGCCCGAGGACGCGGCCGTCCGGGAGGCCAACCGCTTGGCCGCCGAGGAGCACAAGCGGAGGAAGGATGCCCGGAAGGCCAAGCGGATGCTCAAGCTCCGGGCTAAGCTGGCCCGGGTCGGCGCGGGCAGGGGTCGGACGACGACAACGACGACGACGACGACGACGAAGAGGAGGAGGAAGAGGAGGAGGTCGTGGAGATCCCTCCCCCTGCCCCGAGGCAGAGTTGGTGCACGCCCACCAACGGGGCCACGGGTCGGAACCTGGGGGGCCGGAGGCCCGGGGCTCGGTGGCGGCACCGCCTCCGTCGTCGACGTTCCCGGTGGAGCAGCCGACCCTTGAGGAGGAGGTGCCTGCTTCAATGGGCGTTCGTGCTCGGCCCGAGTCGACGGGGTCGGATCCGTCAGCCTCTGGACAGGCGTCTGTCGGGGCGGTCGGTCCGGGGGTCGGCGAGAAGCGCCCGACGGCGGAGCAAGGAGGGTCGACCCCGAAGCGTCGCCGGACCTCTTCGATGCGAGGGTAAGCGCGCTGTGAGAGCCTTCTCCTTCTTTCGCTCGTATTAAGCATCCACTCTTTTTGCAGGCCCGTGGCGGGAGGAGGGTCGCTGGTGGTAGCGCCGCGGAAGGCCCTGGCGGGACGGCGGCCCGGGCGCGCCTCAATGCCCGCAGAGGGGGAGGCTTTGGAGCCTCCGCGCCCGTCGGCGGCGGGCAATGGAAGGGCCGGGGACCCCGGCGGCCGTTCCTCCGGGCCCGTCTGGGGCGGCGGTGGCTGCCAATCTGGAGCCAACGGAGGTGGTGGAGGGCGTCCCTCCGGAGGTGCCGTCGGCGGAGGTGGTGACGGCGGAGAGCCGGGTGGAGGCCCCGGCGCCTGGGCCGAAGCTGCCCGTTTTTTGGGCCCCCGACGGCGGAGGAGGCGGCGGCGTCGGGCGTCTCCGCTGGGGAGGCTGCCGCTGTCTTGTCGATGGCGGCGGTGCCGGGCGACCCGGCCGGCTGCAGGGGTGGTGGACGAAGGCGCCCCAGTCTCCAGGAGCGCGCGGCGGGGCGCGGTGGGGGCCTTGTCCGCCTTGGACTCGGTTGCGGCCTTCCTTCGTGGCCAACTCGTCGAGGAGGAGGAGCTCGCTGCCGCGCGTAGAGCGGCGCGGACGCCCTCGCCCGGGAGAAGGCCATGGAGGAGCGACTCTGTGCCGAGCGAGAGGAGGCGCGGCGGGCCCGTGATGCCCTGACGGCCTTGACGGTGCAGCAGGCCTGCCGGCTGGAGGTAGCGGTGGCCTGTTTGGAGGAGGAGACCAAGGCCCAGGTCGAGGCCGAGGCGGTGACCGCCTCCTTGGCGGCGGAGGTGGCCCAGAGCGACGTTGAGCTCAAGGGGCTTCGTGCCAGCACGTCGGGTAGGTTCCGTTCCTGACTCTACCCCCTCTTTAGACTTAGTCGCGGGCTGACCGTTGTGTTGTTTATTTTGCAGTTCTAACCGAGAAGCTGGAGGCGAGCACGAAGGAGTTGTCGTCGCTCCGGGAGGAGCTGTCGTCGCTCCGGGAGGAGCTGAAGGGGGAGGTCGAGGAGCACGGGGCCCTCCAAACCGTCGTCCGTGCGGCCCTTGTTGATCTTGGCGTGGCCGGGGAGGCTGGGTCGAGCGTGCTTGCTCCCCAGGTCCCCCGGCTCGTCACCCGGGCGCGGGCCATGGCGGAGGATGGAGTGTACCGGGGGGTGCACCGGGCGTTCGCCGTCGCCCGGTCGCACTACGTCAACATCGCCCTCGACTACTTGAGTGAGGGCTTTGCCGTCGGGTACACCGATGCCGAACTGGACGCCATCGAGGCGGAGGCGGCCCCCTTTGCGCGGGTGCTGGCTGCAAGCACGGTGGAAGAAGAGGTTGAGAACGTGCCCCCTCCCCCCCCCCCCCCCCCCGGCGGAATAGGAGTTAGAATAGTTTTAGTTTTGTACCTAGGACGGCCGAGGCCAAAAGTGCCCGGCCCTTTTGTAAATCAGAATAGAATGGAATGACCTTCTTCTGACTACTGATGATGTCTCTAAGTGTTTCCATGAAAGCGTTCCTTCACAGAATCGCGAGGGTGTCCGACCCCTTTTTTCCTTGTTTTCGATTCTCAGGAGTCTTAGGCCACGGGTGGCTCCGATGCTCAGCCTAGCCGGTGTGCGCCGTTGCCGTAACCTTCGGGGGTCGTAGGCGTTGCGCGGTCCGACCGGCTAGACTTCGCGTCTTCTTCCACTCATGACTTTCCCTTCTGAGATTCGAACGTAGGGCGAGGGGTCGAGACCCCTGAAGAGGGTAAAGTTTCGTTCACCCTCTCCTCGAAATTTTGCAAGCGAAATGGCAAAATTTTAGCGAGGGTCAAGGTGCACGCGCGATGCGCACCTTACAGGTGTAGCCCCCGAGCGGGGTCCGACTCCCGCGTGACGGGGGTCGGGCGCCGCTTAGTAAAACGGCGGAATTTTAACGAGCGCTCGGGGTGCGCGTTCAGTACGCGCACCCTGAGGGTGTAGCCCCCGAGCGGGGTCCGACTCCCGCATGACGGGGGTCGGGCGCCGCTTATCTCGGTTGGCACGAAGTCGAACTATCGTTAGCTCTAGGTTCTTCGTTGCAGATGAGACGGCAAAAAGTTTTCGTAAGGGTCAAGGTGCGCGCGCGATGCGCACCTTGCAGGTGTAGCCCCCGAGCGGGGCCCGACTCCCGCGTGACGGGGGTCGGGCGCCGCTTATCTCGGTGGCGAGGAACGATAAGACTACTACGAGTTTCAGGGATAGAAGCGACGTAGCTGTTCGATGTTCCACGCGTTGGCGAGTTCTTGTCCGTCCGCCATCTGCAACTTGTAGGAGCCGGGTCGGAGGATTCTTGAGACGATGAAGGGCCCTTCCCATGGAGGCGACAGCTTGTGGCGGTTCTTGCTGCTCTGAACGCGTCGAAGGACGAGGTCGCCGACGTTGAACGCTCTTTCCCGCACGTAGCGGGAGTGGTAACGCCGCAGCGCCTGCTGGTATTTTGCCGATCGCAGGAGTGCTACGTCACGCGCTTCGTCAAGCTGATCCATGGCGTCTTCGAGGGACGTCTGGTTGCCTTCTTCGTCGTAGGCTCTGATCCTCGGGGCTCCGTAGTCGAGGTCGGTCGGTAATACGGCTTCGGAGCCGTACACCATGAAGAAGGGGGTGAACCCTGTCGCCCGACTCGGGGATGTCCGCAAGCTCCACAGTACGGCGGGGAGCTCGGCTGCCCATCGCTCGCTGAACTGTTTCAGCCGGCTGTAGATACGTGGCTTAAGTCCTTGAAGGACCAGGCCATTGGCGCGCTCAACCTGCCCGTTCGTACGGGGGTGCGCCACGGCCGCCCAATCTACTCGGATATGGTAATCGTCGCAGAACTTAAGGAACCGTTTTCCTGTGAACTGCGTACCATTATCGGTGATGATGGAGTTTGGGACCCCGAAGCGGTGGATTACGTCGAGGAAGAACTCGACTGCCTCTTCTGGTCGGATCCTCGTGATTGGCCGGGCTTCGACCCACTTGATGAACTTATCGACAGCTACCAAGAGGTGAGTGTAGCCCCCGGGTGCCTTCTTGAGTGGTCCGACCAGATCCAATCCCCAGACTGCGAACGGCCATGTGATGGGGATGGACTGTAGTGCTTGTGCCGGCAGATGAGTTTGCCGGGCGTAGAACTGACATCCTTCGCATGTGCGGACGATGTGCGCAGCATCGTTGACGGCGGTTGGCCAGTAGAATCCTTGTCGAAACGCGTTTCCGACAAGGGTCTTGTGTGCGGCGTGGTGGCCGCAGACCCCTCCATGAATGTCTTGCAGCAGCATCTTCCCTTGCTCGACGGGGATGCAGCGCTGCAAGATTCTGGTGAGGCTCCTCTTGTAGAGTTGTCCGTCGATGACTGTGAAGGATTTGGCGCGTCGCGCGATGCGTCGGGCCTCCGTCTTGTCGGCGGGGAGTTCTCCTTTGAGGAGTCGGTTGAGGTACGGCGTCCTCCAGTCGTCCGGAGAGCTCGTACTTGGTGCGGGCGCCTCGTCGATCTCCATGACGCAGGGGTCGGGAGGCGTCACGCCCGATCCGTTCCCTTGTGCCAGGGGCGGCTTGGTGCCGACCCCCGGCGTATCTTGGGGTCGGATTGATGGTCGGCTCTGATCGTGGGCGAAGACCCCTGTCGGGACCTGTTCGCACCTGGCTGCCATCTTGGCCAAGGAGTCGGCTTCTTCGTTTTGTCGCCTTGGGATGTGCCTGAGCTCGAGGCCGTGGAACTTATGTTCCAACTTGCGGATCTCCTTGCAGTAGGCATCCATGGTCTCGTTGTGGCAGCTAGACTCCTTCATGACCTGGCCAACGACGAGCTGGGAATCGCCCCGAACTTCGAGTCGTCGGATTCCCAGTTCGTTGGCGATCTTGAGGCCGTTGACGACCGCCTCGTACTCGGCTACGTTGTTGGACGCGGGGAACGAGAGGCGGATTGCGTACTTCATGCGCACCCCCAGAGGGGAGATGAAGACGAGCCCGACCCCTGCTCCTTTTCGCATCAGCGAACCGTCGAAGTACATCACCCAATACTCCTGGTCGATAGGAGCCGTGAGTAATTGTACTTCTGTCCATTCCGCTATGAAGTCAGCCAAGGACTGGGACTTGATCGCCGTTCGGGGGGCGTATGTGATGCCCTCGCCATCAGCTCAAGAGCCCACTTTGCGGCCTTGCCCGTTGCGTCGCGGTTCTCGACGACTTCGCGCAGTGGGAAGGAGCTAACGACGGTCACCGGGTGAGACTCGAAGTAGTGTCGGAGCTTCCTTTTAGCAAGGACGACGCCATAGAGAATCTTTAAGATTTGGAGGTACCGGCGTCTTCGTCTCCGACAAGACTTCACTCACGTAGTAGACCGGTCGCTGGACCTTGAGGACGTGGCCTTCTTCCGTCCGTTCTACGACGAGGGCGACGCTGACGACCTGGGTTGTTGCGGCGATGTAGAGGAGGAGAGGCTCCTTCGGAGTCGGAGGTACCAGGACTGGGGGTTCGACAGGATGACCTTTATCCTGTCGAGTGCGTCCTGTGCTTCGGGTGTCCATTGAAACCGCTCGATTTCTTCAGGAGCTGGTAGAGGGGGTGTACGCGTTCTCCGAGACGTGAGATGAAGCGGCTCAGAGCCGCTAAGCATCCGGTCACGCGCTGTACTCCCTTCAAGTTCTGGATCGGGCCCATTCGGTCGATGGCCTCGATTTTCTCCGGGTTGGCTTCGATGCCCCGCTCGGAGACGATGAATCCGAGTAACATTCCCCTCGGAACCCCAAAGACGCACTTTTCGGGGTTGAGTTTGATGTCGTTCGCTCGGAGTTTAGCGAAGGTCCGCTCCAGGTCGGTGACGAGCTGGTCGATCTTCTTGGATTTGACGACGATGTCGTCAACGTATGCTTCGACGATGTCTCCGATGAGTTCATCGAAGCATCTGATCATGCAGCGCTGGTAGGTTGCGCCTGCATTTTTGAGTCCGAACGGCATCGTGACGTAGCAGTACGACCCGAACGGAGTGATGAAGGATGTCGCGATTTGATCGGATTCCTTCATGCGGATCTGATGGTATCCGGAATACGCATCAAGGAAGCACAGAGCTTCACACCCTGAGGTGGAATCGACTATCTGGTCTATGCGTGGCAGAGGAAAAGGATCCTTCGGGCACGCTTTGTTGAGACTAGTATAGTCAACACACATTCTCCATTTCCCATTCTTTGTTCGTACAAGGACGGGATTGGCTAACCATTCGGGGTGGTACACTTCCTTGATGAAACCGGCTGCCAACAGTTTGGCTACCTCCTCTCCGATGGCTCTGCGCTTCTCCTCGTCGAAGCGGCGCAGGCGTTGCTTTACCGGGCGGGAGTCCGGCTTGATGTACAAGGAGTGCTCGGCGACTTCCCTCGGAATGCCAGGCATGTCCGAGGGTTTCCACGCGAAGATGTCGATGTTCGTGCGGAGGAAGTCGACGAGCACGCTTTCCTATTTGGCGGAGAGGGATGTCCCGATCTTGGCCACCTTCTCGGGGGCGTTGTCGGGGTCGAGCCGGATTTCCTTGGTGCCCTCGGCGGGCTCGAAGGATCCGGCGCTGCGGTTGGAGTCGGGGGCGTCTTCGGTGATCTGCCGCCGAATGACGGCAAGCTCCTCCGTGGACGCGATGGTGGCGGAGGCGAGCTCGCCGCTCTCCGTCTCACATTGGTAGGCACGCTGAAAGGAAGCGCCTACTGTGATGACCCCCTTCGGCCCGGGCATCTTGAGCTTCAGGTAGGTGTAGTTGGGGATAGCCATGAACTTCGCATAACACGGCCTCCCCAAGATGGCGTGGTACGACCCGTGGAATCCGACTACTTCGAACGTGAGGGTCTCCGTTCTGAAGTTGGTCGGTGTCCCGAAGGTGACGGGCAGGTCGATCTGCCCGAGCGGGACGGCCTGCTTCCCCGGGACGACGCCATGGAACGGGGCTCCGGTCGGTCGGATGAGCGACCGATCGATGCCCATGGCGTCGAGCGTCTTGGCGTAGAGGATGTTGAGGCCGCTGCCTCCATCCATGAGGACTTTGGTGAGACGCTTCTTGCCGATGACGGGGTCGACTACCAGTGGGTATCGACCCGGTCGGGGGACGTGGCTGGGATGGTCGGATCGATCGAACGTGATCGGGGCCTCCGACCATCGGAGGAAGGCTGGCGTGGCGGGCTCGGCCGTGAACACCTCGCGACGCTCGACCTTCGCACGGCGCTTCCCTCCTTGTGCTTCTGGTCCTGCGAAGATCATAAGGCAACCGTCGGGTTCGGGAAAACCGTCGTTACCTTCGCTGGCGTCGCCCTCGCCCTCTGCTCCGTCGGGGGCTTGTCGAGGCTTGCCCTTTGGCTTGCCCTTCGATGGCCCGTGGTTCAAGAACCGTTTCAAGAGCGAGCAGTCCTTGTAAAGGTGCTTGACGGGGTATTCGTGGTTGGGGCATGGACCGTTCCACTTCTTCTCGAAGTGGTCCGATGTCTCCCTTGCTGCCGCCTTGGCGTCCTTGCGTTCGGCGGCCGCAACCATCTGTCCTTCGGATGATTGTTGCCGGTTCTTCTTCTTCTTGCGGGAGCGGTTGGAGGGGCCTTCGTCGGAGTCACCCCCCTGTTTCCCCTTGCGCCCACGGCTTCCTCGCCGGAAGCGTGGCTGGTTGCGATATCCAGGAGTTCCTTGACCGTTCGAGGACTCTTGCGCCCTAGCTTGTGGACTAGGGTACGGCAAGTAGTCCCGGACAGGAACGCCCCGATGACGTCGGCGTCGCCGACGTCCGGCAGCTCATTGCACTGCCGGGAGAATCGTCGAACGTACTCCCGGAGGGTTTCCCCCGGTTTCTGTCGACAGTTCTTCAAATCCCAGGGGTTGCCCGGGCGCGCGTAGGTCCCTTGGAAGTTTCCCACGAAGATTTCCCTTAGGTCGGACCAACTCGAGATCCGATCGGTGGGGAGGTGTTCGAGCCACGTTCTGGCCGAATCGGCCAGATAGAGTGGCAGGTTGCGGATGATGAAGCGATCATCATCCGCTCCTCCGGCTCGGCAGGCGAGCCGGTAGTCTTCGAGCCAGAGGCTCGGATTCGTCTCCCCGACGTACTTCGGCACGTTGGTGGGCGGCCGAAAACGCTGTGGAAAGGGAGCGCTTCGGATGTGGGAGCTGAAGACGCGAGGACCTGGAGCGTCAGGGCTCGGGCTCCTGTCCTCGTCATCGTCATAGCGCCCTCCTCGGCGCGGATGATGTCCTCGGCCGACCTCGGGAGCGTGTTCCGGCTGCCGCCATCGCGCCTCCAGGGTAGCACGGGCATCGCGGTTTGCACCGAGACGTCCACGGACGCAGGCTTTCGAGGCCTCGTCCGTCCCTGGGTGCGTCTATCGTACAGACGCATTTGGAGTATGCGGTTTACGTGCTCGCGATCGCGAGCTCTCCGCTTGTTGTGCCGCTGCTCGTTGCAGCAGCACCTCGACTTCACGCTGAGTGCGCCGGGCTTCGGGAGTGATGGGTTCAGGGAGCTCCCGAAGCAACGCCGCTGCTGCAGCGAGGTTTTGGCTCGCCCGCGCGAAATGCGGGGGGTCATCGCCGTCCTCCATGATGCGCTGTCGCACATCGCGCGCCATAGAGCGGGCACGTCCACCGAGCTCGGCGCGAGCGAGCTCTCGGTCGATCTCCGCCTCCTCCTGTTCCAGCTGCCGTTTGGCCTCGCGGAGTTCTTCCCGACGCGCTTCTAACTGGTCAGGCTGCACGTCGCGGGGGGAGTTCCAGAGACTGGCGGCAGCTGGGTGAGAGGGAGAGTATCCCTTGTACCGAGAGGGTCCTCGGTGTGTGCCATGAGGCACTCGCGCGAGGGATTGTGGCTCCCCTCGCTGTGTTCCGGATCGGAACCTCTGTTTGCCTCATCGAGAAGGTCGAAAAAGGATTCCGACGCGTACCCGGCCATCCCGACAAACTCGATGTTTGCGGGCTCCGGGTCACGGTACTGGACCATGCGACGAGTTGTGGTCTCATCGATCGCGTCACCCGCCAGAGCAGGTGACGAATGATGTGGGTCAGAGGAGTGGATTGGTGGAGCTGAGACAGTCGTCAGCACCAAGCCATCCTCCTGGGCGACGAAACTAAGACTTCCGAAACGCACAAGTGCGCCAGAAGCCCATCCGCTTACGTGGTTGGCCATCCGAACCAGTGGGATGATCGTCGAAAACGCGCTAAGCTCCCCTACCTGGCGCGCCAACTGTCGGTGTTCAATATCACCAACGAGTGATTATTTTAGGGGAAGCGCGTTTTGGGCCCGGATGGTTCGCAAATGGACACAAGGGTTTATACTGGTTCGGGCTGAATACCCTACGTCCAGTTTTGGTGGCTGCTCGTGTTATTTGCGACTGAGATTACAATGAGGGGGTTACAAACGGAGGAGGAAGAGAGAGAGTGCTTCCTGCCTCTAAGGGTGCTCGTGAGTGTGGATTGTGTGTCGGTGCCTAGAGAGCTTGTTCGTCTTGGTAGCTTCTCCGGACCTATCCTTCGTCTTCGATTCCCCTCCCCTTTTATACGGTCGATGCGAGTAGGGTCGGTTCTGTGGAGCTGACAGCAGCCGTACACCGATTAGGTTGGGCTGTGATGGGCGTTGCCTTCGGTTTGGTCGTGCTGTTCCTGTTCGTCGGAGTGGCCTGTGTTGTCATCCGGTGGAGTTCCATCCGTATGGAGAAAACACCACTGTAGGAGCCGGCTTGATGACGCCATAGTTGTGGCCGTTGCTCTGGGACGTCTTGTTGTACAGGGTGATGAGTCTCTGACAGGAGGCTGTTGGAGCGACGCCCATCCCGTGGGCGGTGCACGTCGTGCGCATTTAACGCCCACTTGCCCGAGTCGGTGGGCGGCTCTACCTGTCAGCGGTCGTGGAGTGTCAGGCATTTACTTCCCAACCGCCGTCGCCCTCCTAGTTCGCGGAGTAGTAGGCGATTCGTCCGACCCCGGGGTCGGGCGAGGCGGAGGCGCGTTCGCCCGACCCCTGGGAGACGGGGTCGAGCGCGCCGCCCGAGCGTGCGAGATCCGACCCCCCTTTGAAGGGGTCGGGCGAGGCGGAGACCGTCAGTTGGCTCTTTCCGCAGTGCGCCCGTACGGTACGGGAACTGGTTTAGGCAAGGTTTATTTATACCTTGACCACGTCATTAAGGCCGAGGGTCATTAGGGTTAACTACCCTTGGTAGTGACCCTCAACAATCCTCATGAATGCTGACTCGGTGCTGTCTGGATGAAGTTTAACAACAACTGTACTACCTGGGTTGCTTCTTAACAACTCTTCGTGGTAATCAAAAAGTCTAGCATATTGTCCTTGTTGAGGGTCACTACCGAGGGTAGTTAACCTTGATGACCCTCGACCCTAACGACAGGATCAGGATATAAATAAACCTCGCCTAAACCAGTCTCCGTACCGTTCGGGCGCACTGTGGAAAGAATCGACTGACGATCTCCGCCTCGCCCGACCCCCTCAAGGAGGGTCGGAGCCGATTGACGGTCTCCGCCTCGCCCGACCCCCGCAAGGGGGGGTCGGATCTTGCACGCTCGGACGGGGCGCTCGACCCCGCCTCCCTGGGGTCGGACGAACGCGCCTCCGCCTCGCCCGACCCCTGGGTCGGGCGAATCACCTACTGCTCCACGAACTAGGAGGGCGACGACGGTTGGGGAGTAAATACCTGACACTCCACGACCACTGACAAGCAGGGTAGCTCGCCAACTCGGGCAAGTGGGAGTTAAATGCACACGACGTGCACCGCCCACGGCATGGGCGCCGCTCCCCAACAGCCCCCTGTCAGTGACTCATCGCCCTGTACAACAAGACGTCCCGAGCGACGGCCACACTTACGGCGTCATCAAACCGGCTCCTACAGTGGTGTCTTCTCCATACGGATGGAACTCCACCGGATGACAGCACAGGCCATTCCGACGAACAGGAACAAGTACGGCCAAACCAAGGACGACGCTCCATCACGGCCCGGCCTAACTGGAGTACGGCTGCCGTCAGCTTCAAGGAAGCAGCCCCCCTCTAGCCGTCGTATAAAAGGGGAGGGGAATCGAAGACGAAGGACAACTCTCCAAGATCGACAAGTTCTCCACAAGCAAAGTCCAGAGAAGCCTCCACGATCCACGAGCTCTCCAGACACACGAACAACACTCACGAACTCTCATAGAGGCGGAAATCCCTCTCTCTTCCTCCTCTGTTTGTAACCCCCCACTGTAATCTCAGTCGCAAATAACACGAGCTGCCACCAAAACTGGACGTAGGATATTCGGCCCGAACCAGTATAAATCCTTGTGTCCCTTTGCGAAACCATCCGAGCCCAAAACGCGCTTCCCCTAAAATAAATCACTAGTTGGTGATATCGAACACCGACAGTTGGCGCGCCAGGTAGGGGACTTAGCGCGTTTTCGACGATCATCCCACTGGTTCGGATGGCCAACCACGTAAGCGGATGGGCTTCTGGCGCACTCGTGCGTTTCGGAAGTCTTAGTTTCGTCGCCCAGGAGGATGGCCTGGTGCTGACCACTGTCTCAACTCCACCAATCCACTCCTCTGACCCACACCATTCGTCACCTGCTCTGGCGGGTGACGTGATCGGTGAGACCACAACTCATCGCACGGTCCAGTACCGTGACCCGGAGCCCGCAAACATCGAGTTTGTCGGGATGACCGGGTACGCGTCGGAATCCTTTTTCGACCTCCTCGATGAGGCAAACAGAGGTTCCGATCCGGAACACAGCGAGGGGAGCCACAATCCCTCGCGCGAGTGCCTCATGGCACACACCGAGGACCTTCTCGGTACAAGGGATACTCTCCCTCTCACCCAGCTGCCGCCAGTCTCTGGAACTCCCCCCCGCGACGTGCAGCCTGACCAGTTAGAAGCGCGTCGAGAGGAACTCCGCGAGGCCAAACGGCAGCTGGAACAGGAGGAGGCGGAGATCGACCGAGAGCTCGCTCGCGCCGAGCCCGGTGGACGTGCCCGCTCCATGGCGCGCGACGTACGACAGCGCATCATGGAGGAGGGCGACGACCCCCCGCATTTCGCGCGGGCGAGCCAAAACCTTGCCGCGGCAGCGGCGTTGCTTCGGGAGCTCCCTGAACCCATCACTCCCGAAGCCCGGCGCACTCAGCGCGAAGTCGAGGTGCTGCTGCAACGAGCAGCGGCGCAACAAGCGGAGAGCTCGCGATCGCGAGCACGTAAGCCGCATACCCCGAATGCGTCTGTACAGCAGACGCGCCCAGGGACGGACGAGGCCTCAAAAGCCTTCGTCCGTGGACGTCATCCGCGCCGAGGGGGGCGCTACGACGATGACGAGGACAGGAGCCAGAGTCCTGACGCTCCAGGTCCTCGCGTCTTCAGCTCCCACATCCGAAGCGCTCCCTTTCCACAGCGTTTTCGGCCGCCCACCAACGTGCCGAAGTACGCCGGGGAGACGAATCCGAGCCTCTGGCTCGAAGACTACCGGCTCGCCTGCCGAGCCGGAGGAGCGGACGACGATCGCTTCATCATCCGCAATCTGCCACTCTACCTGGCCGATTCGGCCAGAACATGGCTCGAAC
The DNA here is from genome assembly GCA_001182835.1 of Oropetium thomaeum. Classification (NCBI taxonomy): domain Eukaryota; kingdom Viridiplantae; phylum Streptophyta; class Magnoliopsida; order Poales; family Poaceae; genus Oropetium; species Oropetium thomaeum. The sequence goes on along the minus strand of LFJQ01000125.1, from coordinate 233,087 downwards.
ACCTCCCCGCCGATCGGATCTCGAGTTGGTCCGACCTAAGGGAAATCTTCGTGGGTAACTTCCAAGGGACCTACGCGCGCCCGGGCAACCCCTGGGATTTGAAGAACTGTCGACAGAAACCGGGGGAAAGCCTCCGGGAGTACGTCCGACGATTCTCTCGGCAATGCAACGAGCTGCCGGACGTCGGCGATGCCGACGTCATCGGGGCGTTCCTGTCTGGGACTACTTGCCGCACCCTAGTCCACAAGCTAGGGCGAGAGTCCTCGAACGGCCAAGGAACTCCTGGATATCGCGACCAGCCACGCTTCCGGCGAGGAAGCCGTGGGCGCGATCTTCAACCGCCCCGATGCAAAAGGGAAACAGGGGGACAACGCCGGCGAAGGTCCCTCCAATCGCTCCCGTAAGAAGAAGAAGAACCGGCAACAACCATCCGAAGGGCAGATGGTTGCGGCCGCCGAACGCAAGGGCGCCAAGGCGCCAGCAGGGGAGACATCGGACCACTTCGAGAAGAAGTGGAACGGCCCATGCCCCAACCACGAGTACCCCGTCAAACACCTCTACAAGGACTGCTCACTCTTGAAGCGGTTCTTGAACCACGAGCCACCGAAGGGCAAGCCGAAAGGCAAGCCTCGACAAGCCCCCGAGGGAGCAGAGGGCGAAGGCGACGCCAGCGAAGGTAACGACGGTTTTCCTGAACCCGATGGTTGCCTTATGATCTTCGCAGGACCAGAGGCGCAAGGAGGGAAGCGCCGTGCGAAGGCGAGCGTCGCGAGGTCTTCGCGGCCGAGCCCGCGACACCAGCCTTCCTCCGATGGTCGGAGGCCCCGATCACATTCGATCGATCCGACCATCCCAGCCACGTCCCCCGACCGGGTCGATACCCACTGGTAGTCGACCCCATCATCGGCAAGAAGCGTCTCACCAAAGTCCTCATGGATGGAGGCAGCGGCCTCAATATCCTCTACGCCGAGACGCTCGACGCCATGGGCGTCGATCGGTCACTCATCCGACCGACTGGAGCCCCGTTCCATGGCGTCGTCCCGGGGAAGCAGGCCGTCCCGCTCGGGCAGATCGACCTGCCCGTCACCTTCGGGACACCGACCAACTTCAGAACGGAGACCCTCACGTTCGAAGTAGTCGGATTCCACGGGTCGTACCACGCCATCTTGGGGAGGCCGTGTTACGCGAAGTTCATGGCTATCCCCAACTACACCTACCTGAAGCTCAAGATGCCTGGGCCGAAGGGGGTCATCACAGTGGGCGCTTCCTTTCAGCGCGCCTACCAGTGCGAGACGGAGAACGGCGAGCTCGCCTCCGCTACCATCGCGTCCTCGGAGGAGCTTGCCGTCATTCGGCAGCAGATCGCCGAAGACGCCCCCGACTCCAACCGCAGCGCCGGATCCTTCGAGCCCGCCGAGGGCACCAAGGAAATCCGACTCGACCCCGACAACGCCCCCGAGAAGGTGGCCAAGATCAGGACATCCCTCTCCGCCGAATAGGAAAGCGTGCTCGTCGACTTCCTCCGCGCGAACATCGACATCTTTGCGTGGAAACCATCGGACATGCCTGGCATTCCGAGGGAAGTCGCCGAGCACTCCTTGCACATCAAGCCGGACTCCCGCCCGGTAAAGCAACGCCTGCGCCGCTTCGACGAGGAGAAGCGCAGAGCCATCGGAGAGGAGGTAGCCAAACTGTTGGCGGCCGGTTTCATCAAGGAAGTGTACCACCCCGAATGGTTAGCCAATCCCATCCTTGTACGACAAAAGAATGGGAAATGGAGAATGTGTGTTGACTATACTAGTCTCAACAAAGCGTGCCCGAAGGATCCTTTTCCTTTGCCACGCATAGACCAGATAGTCGATTCCACCTCAGGGTGTGAAGCTCTATGCTTCCTTGATGCGTATTCCGGATACCATCAGATCCGTATGAAGGAATCCGATCAAATCGCGATATCCTTCATCACTCCGTTCGGGTCGTACTGCTACGTCACGATGCCGTTCGGACTCAAAAACGCAGGCGCAACCTACCAGCGCTGCATGATCAGATGCTTCGATGAACTCATCGGAGACGTCGTCGAAGCATACGTCGACGACATCGTCGTCAAATCCAAGAAGACCGACCAGCTAGTCACCGATCTGGAGCGGACCTTCGCTAAACTCCGAGCAAACGACATCAAACTTAACCCCGAAAAGTGTGTCTTCGGGGTTCCGAGGGGGATGTTGCTCGGATTCATCGTCTCCGAGCGAGGCATCGAAGCCAACCCGGAGAAAATCGAGGCCATCAACCGAATGGGCCCGATCCAAAACTTGAAGGGAGTACAGCGCGTGACCGGATGCTTAGCGGCTCTGAGCCGCTTCATCTCGCGTCTCGGAGAACGCGTACACCCCCTCTACCGGCTCCTGAAGAAATCCGAGCGGTTTCAATGGACACCCGAGGCACAGGACGCACTCGACAGGATAAAAGTCATCCTGTCGAAACCCCCAGTCCTGGTACCTCCGACCCCGAAGGAGCTTCTCCTCCTCTACGTCGCCGCGACGACCCAGGTGGTCAGCGTCGCCCTCGTCGTAGAGCGGACAGAAGAAGGCCACGCCCTCAAGGTCCAGCGACCGGTCTACTACGTGAGCGAAGTCTTGTCAGAGACGAAGACGCGGTATCTCCAAATCTTGAAGATCCTTTATGGCGTCGTCCTTGCTAAAAGGAAGCTCCGACACTACTTCGAGTCTCACCCGGTGACCGTCGTCAGCTCCTTCCCACTCCGCGAAGTCGTCGAGAATCGCGACGCAACAGGCAAGGCCGCGAAGTGGGCTCTTGAGCTGATGGGCGAGGGCATCACATACGCCCCCCGAACGGCGATCAAGTCGCAGTCCTTGGCGGACTTCATAGCGGAATGGACAGAAGTACAAATACCCACGGCGCCTGTCGACCAGGAGTATTGGGTAATGTACTTCGACGGTTCGCTGATGCGAGGAGCAGGGGTCGGACTCGTCTTCATCTCCCCTCTGGGGGTGCACATGAAGTACGCAATCCGCCTCTCCTTCCCCGCGTCCAACAACGTAGCCGAGTACGAGGCGGTCGTCAACGGGCTCAAGATCGCCAACGAATTGGGAATCCGACGACTCGAAGTTCTGGGCGATTCCCAGCTCGTCTTTGGCCAGGTCATGAAGGAATCTAGCTGCCACAACGAGACCATGGATGCCTACTGCAAGGAGATCCGCAAGTTGGAACATAAGTTCCACGGCCTCGAGCTCAGGCACATCCCAAGGCGACAAAACGAAGAGGCCGACTCCTTGGCCAAGATGGCGGCCGGGCGCGAACAGGTCCCGACCGGGGTCTTCGCCCACGAACAGAGCCGACCATCAATCCGACCCCGAGACACGCCAAGGGTCGGCTCCGAGCCGCCCCAGGCACCAGGGGACGGATCGGCCGTGACGCCTCCCGACCCCTGCGTCATGGAGATCGACGAGGCGTCCGCACCAAGTACAAGCCCTCTGGACGACTGGAGGACGCCGTACCACAACCGACTCCTCAAGGGAGAACTCCCCACCGACAAGACGGAGGCCCGACGCATCGCGCGAGGCGCCAAATCCTTCACAGTCATCGACGGACAACTCTACAAGAGGAGCCTCACCAGAATCTTGCAGCGCTGCATCCCCGTCGAGCAAGGGAAGATGCTGCTGCAAGACATTCATGGAGGGGTCTGTGGCCACCACGCCGCACACAAGACCCTTGTCGGAAACGCGTTTCGACAAGGATTCTACTGGCCAACCACCGTCAACGATGCTGCGCACATCGTCCGCACGTGCGAAGGCTGTCAGTTCTACGCCCGGCAGACCCATCTGCCGGCACAAGCACTACAGTCCATCCCCATCACATGGCCGTTCGCGGTCTGGGGATTGGATCTGGTCGGACCACTCAAGAAGGCACCCGGGGGCTACACCCACCTCTTGGTAGCTGTCGATAAGTTCACCAAGTGGGTCGAAGCCCGACCAATCACGAGGATCCGACCAGAAGAGGCAGTCGAGTTCTTCCTCGACATAATCCACCGCTTCGGGGTCCCAAACTCCATCATCACTGATAATGGTACGCAGTTCACAGGAAAACGGTTCCTTAAGTTCTGCGACGATTACCATATCCGAGTAGATTGGGCGGCCGTGGCGCACCCCCGTACGAACGGGCAGGTTGAGCGCGCCAATGGCCTGATCCTTCAAGGACTTAAGCCACGTATCTACAGCCGGCTGAAACAGTTCAGCGGGCGATGGGCAGCCGAGCTCCCCGCCGTACTGTGGAGCTTGCGGACATCCCCGAGTCGGGCGACGGGGTTCACCCCCTTCTTCATGGTGTACGGCTCCGAAGCCGTATTACCGACCGACCTCGACTACGGAGCCCCGAGGATCAGAGCCTACGACGAAGAAGGCAACCAGACGTCCCTCGAAGACGCCATGGATCAGCTTGACGAAGCGCGTGACGTAGCGCTCCTGCGATCGCAAAATACCAGCAGGCGCTGCGACGTTACCACTCCCGCTACGTGCGGGAAAGAGCGTTCAACGTCGGCGACCTCGTCCTTCGACGCGTTCAGAGCAGCAAGGACCGCCACAAGCTGTCGCCTCCATGGGAAGGGCCCTTCATCGTCTCAAGAGTCCTCCGACCCGGCTCCTACAAGTTGCAGATGGCGGACGGACAAGAACTCGCCAACGCGTGGAACATCGAACAGCTACGTCGCTTCTATCCCTAAAACTCGTAGTAGTCTTACCATTCCTCGCCACCAAGTTAAGCGGTGCCCGACCCCCGTCACGCGGGAGCCGGGCCCCGCTCGGGGGCTACACCTGCAAGGTGCGCATCGCGCGCGCACCTTGACCCTTATGAAAACTTTTTTCCGTCTCATCTGCAACGTAGTACCTAGAACTAACGATAGTTCGACTTCGTGCCAACCGAGATAAGCGGCGCCCGACCCCCGTCACGCGGGAGTCGGACCCCGCTCGGGGGCTACACCCTCAGGGTGCGCGTACTGAACGCGCACCCCGAGCGCTCGTTAAAACTCCGCCGCTTTACTAAGCGGCGCCCGACCCCCGTCACGCGGGAGTCGGACCCCGCTCGGGGGCTACACCTGTAAGGTGCGCATCGCGCGCGCACCTTAACCCACGCTAAAATTTCGCATTTCGCTTGCAAAATTTCGAGGAGAGGGTGAACGAAACTTCACCTTCTTCAAGGGTCTCGACCCCTCGCCCTACGTCGGAATCTCAGAAGGGAAAGTCACGAGCGGAAGGAGATGCGAAGTCTACTGGTCGGACCGCGCAACGCCTACGACCCCCGAAGGTTACGGCAACGGCGCTCACCAGCTAGGCGGAGCATCGGAGCCGCCCGTGGCCTAAGACTCCTGAGAATCGAAAACAAGGAAAAAAGGGGTCGGACACCCTCGCGACTCTGTGAAGCATGTCTTCATAGAAACACTTAGAGACATCATCAAAGAGAATCAGTTCATTCCATTCTGATTTACAAAAGGGCCGGGCACTTTTGGCCTCGGCCGTCCTAAGTACAAAACTAAAACTACTCTAACTCCTATTCTGCCGGGGGGGGAGGGGGCACGTCCTCTGCCTCTTCTGCCACCGTGCTTGCAGCTAGTACCCGCGCGAAGGGAGCCGCCTCCGCCTCGATGGCGTCCAGCTCGGCGTCAGTATATCCGGCAGCAAAGCCCTCGCTCAAGTAGTCGAGGGCGATGTTGGCGTAGTGCGACCGGGCGACGGCGAACGCCCGGTGCACCCCCCGGTACACTCCATCCTCCGCCATGGCCCGCGCCCGGGTGACGAGCCGGGGAACTTGGGGAGCAAGCACGCTCGACCCAGCCTCCCCGGCCACGCCAAGGTCGACGAGGGCCGCACGGACGACGGCTCGGAGGGCCCCTGCTCCTCGACCTCTCCCTTCAGCTCTTCCCGGAGCGAGGACAGCTCCTCCCGGAGCGACGACAGCTCCTTCGTGCTCGCCTCCAGCTTCTCGGTTAAGACTGCAAAACGAACAACAATGGTCAGCCCGCGACTAAGTCCAAAGAGGGTAGAGTCAGGAACGGAACCTACCGACGTGCCGGCACGAAGCCTCTTGAGCTCGACGTCGCTCTGGGCCACCTCCGCCGCCAAGGAGGCGGTCACCGCCTCGGCCTCGACCCGGGCCTTGGTCTCCTCCTCCAAAATGGCCGCCGCTGCCTCCAGCCGGCAAGCCTGCTGCACCGTCAAGGCCGTCAGGGCACCATGGCCCTGCCACGCCTCCTCCTGCTCGGCGCGGAGTCGCTCCGCCATGGCCTCTCCCGGGCGAGGGCGTCCGCCGCCGCTTTGCGCGCGGCAGCAAGCCCTCCTGCTCGACGAGTCGGCCACGAATGAACGCCGCGACCAAGTCCAAGGCGGACAAGACCCCCTCCGCGTCCCGCCGCGCGCTCCCGGGACCTGGGGCGCCTTCTTCCACCACCCTTGCAGCCGGCCGGGTCGCCGGCACCGCCGCCATCGGCACGACAGCGGCAGCCTCCCCAGCGGCGGCACCGACGCCGCTGCCTCCTCCGCCGTCGGAGGCCCAAAAACGGGCGGCTTCGGCCCAGGCGCTGGGGCCTCCACCCGCCTCTCCGCCAACGGCGCCTCCGGAGGGCGACCTCCACCGCATCCTTTGGTTGCGGCTTGGCAGCCACCGCCACCTCCGCCGACGGCGCGGGGCTCCGAAGCCCCGCCCTCGGCGCCCATTGAGGCGCGCCCGGGCCGCCGACCCGCCAGGGCCTTCCGCGGCGCTATCGCCAGCGACCCTTCTCCCGCCGCGGGCCTGCAAAAAGAATGGATGCTTAATACAAGCGAAGGAAGGAGAAGGTTCTCACAGCGCGCTTACCCTCGCACTGACGAAGTCCGGCGACGCTTCGGGGTCGACCCTCCTTGCTCCGCCGTCGGGCGCTTCTCGCCGACCCCCGGGCCGGCCGCCCCGACAGATACCTGCCCAGAGGCCGACGGACCCGACCCCGCCGACTCGGGGCGAGCACGAACGCCCGTCGAAGCGGGCGCCTCTCCTTCAGGGGCCGGCTGCCCCACCATGAACGTCGACGACGGAGGTAGTGCCGCCGTCGAGCCCCGGGCCTCCGACCCCGAGGTCCCGACCCGTGGCCCCGTTGGTGGGCGTGCACCAACTCCTGCCTCGGGGCAGGGGGAGGGATCTCCACGACCTCCTCCTCTTCCTCCTCCTCCTCGTCGTCGTCGTCGTCGTCGTCGTCGTCGTCCGACCCCTGCCTGCGCCGACCCCGGGCCAGCTTAGCCCGGAGCTTGAGCATCCGCTTGGCCTTCCGGGGTCCTTCTTCCGCTTGTGCTCCTCGGCGGCCAAGCGGTTGGCCTCCCGGACGGCCGCGTCCTCGGCAACGGGGGCGAGAGGGTCGGACCACGGGCTCCTTCCTCTGTCACCAGCCAGAAGAGAAAAGTCAGAATCAGAGGAAGGAAGATGAGAGGGTGACAATACAAGGATCGCGCTTACCAAGAGGGAGCTTCCCTCAGCAGGACGCATCGGCGGGTGGTCGTCCACCGGATCCTCGAGGTCCTCCGCCGCGAGGGACTCCCGGAGTCGCTGCCTCAGCTCCAGCTCGGAGATCGGCTCGGTCGACATCGCCGACCCGGAAAGATTCGAGCCGGGTACCATCTCCCAGAGCCGAAGCCGCCGCGCCATCAGCGGCAGCACGCGGCGGGCGTGGAACGCGGCGACAACCCCGGCGCCGCGCACCCTCCGGGCCCGCAGCTCCCACACGGCGTCGAGGACCTCGTCCATCAGCTTCTGCTCCTTGGCCGGCGGCCCCCACCTCCACAGCGCGGGCGCCGCGTCGAATGTACGCCCGGTAAACACAGGGAGGGGGCGCGGCAGCGTCGTTCTTGAGATAGAACCACTGCCCGTGCCACCCCCTGTGAGAGCTCCGCAGCCGCAGGGGGATGTAGGAGCCGGAGCGATCGCCGCGGAGGTGGATGCTGGCGCAGCCGATGGGGAGGTGGGGCCCCTCCTTCGTCTGGAGCGTGACGGAGAAGAAGTACCGCCACAAATCAAAATGGGGCGCGATCCCCAGATAGCCCTCGCAGAACGCCACGAAAACGGCGATGTGCAGTACCCCGTTGGGGTTGAGGTGCTGCAGCTCAAGGCCGTAATAGTGGAGGAGCCCCCGCAAGAAGGAGTGCGCGGGGACTCCAAGCCCGCGCTCGTGGAAGTGAGCGAAGGACACCACGTAACCTTCCGGCGGCACGGGCACCTCCTCGCTGCCCGGGAGCAACCACTCCCTCGCCTCCGTCCGGGCAACGAGGAGGCCACGGCTAACCAAGCCCTCGAGGCGCGTCTTCCGGATATCGGATCTTAGCCAAGAAGCCATGGAGGACGAGCAAGAGGTGAGATGTAAACGAACAAGGAATACGGGGAAGACGAGGAGAAGGAAGATGCGCAAGCACGAAGGACGAAAGGCAAAAGAAGACGCAAGTAACGGATGCGGCGAACAGACGAGCGAGGTGCGTATTTATACCTTTCACCCGCTTGGCGCTCCTCTCACCGCCAACGGGCCCCGCCTGCTCATCCCGCTCGGCACGGGCGTCTCTTCGCCTTCCCAGCCTCCTTCTCGTACCGCTCGCTGCAACTGGGCCCGCGGAGCCACCTCACGCAGCGCGGGAAATATCCCGCCCTCTGGATATCACTCCAAAACCGCTGCGAGTGGGGCCCGCCTAGCCAGGTCCGCCCTGCGCAAAGCGCGACTTTCGTCGGTTTCGACTTCCTCTCACCCCACTCGCTGCCTAACGGGCCCCACCGGGCGCCACGAGCAACGCGGGGAGCTTCCCGCGTGGCCTGGCCTTTCTTTTTGCCACTGCAAGCGGGACCCACGGTACCGCCTCACGCAGAGCGATATCCGCTCCCGCCCTTGCGACGTTCGTCGCCAGTCGCTGCAGAAGGGACCCACGCGACCACCCGTCAGGCAGGGTCGAGCGCACGCGCGCTAGTACTCATGACCCGTGAAGACTAACGTCTCTGCCGCACGTCCCGTCGCGGCAGGCGCCTCTGTTACGCTGCTGCCATGAAATAAATTCTGGCAGACAGAGGTTTGGGCTGAAAAATGCCCCGACGGCCCAAAGAGTTCGAAGGCTGGCCCCACAGACGGGTTCGACAGTCGCTCAGGGCGCAAATAGAGTGAGGGGTGGATAGAGATGGGCCCGCAAGCGGCCAACACCCTGGCGCGCGAGCGCCGAGGGCATCTCCGTCCGCGTTCGAGTCCCGGTTCACGCCGACCCATGGGTATCCTATCGCAAGGAGGCATCGAGCCCTCGGAGCCTAGCGAACAGCATCCGAGTACCAAATTGGGACGGCAACCAGGAATATTGAGGTCGACCACCAGCTGGTCCATCGGAGCACCCCCCGAAGGGAGCCCGGGCCTCACTCGAACTCTCCCGTTAGCAACTCGACGAGCGTCACGCTTCGGCCTCCGTGGTAAAGCGTGGCCCGGCTCGACCTCCTCGTCTGGCGGACAGACGCGCTGGAGGAACGGAAAAAGTCGAACCGTATCCACGATCGGACCACCGCAACGAGTGGGAGTCTCGGGAACGGAATCGCAAAAAGAGATCCATTTACGGGATCGCAGAACACGTAAGCTCAACGGGGCACGACGCGAGCCTACCGTCAGGAGTTTGCCGCTCCCGATATGAGTGACTCCAGCCCCCCTCTCATGAGGAGGTCTGGCCCCACTCGGGGGCTACTGTTGAGGGTCACTACCGAGGTTTAGTTAACCTTGATGACCCTCGACCCTAACGACACGATCAGGATATAAATAAACCTCGCCTAAACCAGTCTCCGTACCGTACGGGCGCACTGTGGAAAGAATCGACTGACGATCTCCGCCTCGCCCGACCCCCTCAAGGAGGGGTCGGAGCCGATTGACGGTCTCCGCCTCGCCCGACCCCCGCAAGGGGGGGTCGGATCTTGCACGCTCGGACGGGGCGCTCGACCCCGCCTCCCTGGGGTCGGACGAACGCGCCTCCGCCTCGCCCGACCCCTGGGTCGGCGAATCACCTACTGCTCCACGAACTAGGAGGGCGACGACGGTTGGGGAGTAAATACCTGACACTCCACGACCACTAACAAGCAGGGTAGCTCGCCAACTCGGGCAAGTGGGAGTTAAATGCACACGACGTGCACCGCCCACGGCATGGGCGCCGCTCCCCAACAGCCCCCTGTCAGTGACTCATCGCCCTGTACAACAAGACGTCCCGAGCGACGGCCACACTTACGGCGTCATCAAACCGGCTCCTACAGTGGTGTCTTCTCCATACGGATGGAACTCCACCGGATGACAGCACAGGCCATTCCGACGAACAGGAACAAGTACGGCCAAACCAAGGACGACGCCCCATCACGGCCCGGCCTAACTGGAGTACGGCTGCCGTCAGCTTCAAGGAAGCAGCCCCCCTCTAGCCGTCGTATAAAAGGGGAGGGGAATCGAAGACGAAGGACAACTCTCCAAGATCGACAAGTTCTCCACAAGCAAAGTCCAGAGAAGCCTCCACGATCCACGAGCTCTCCAGACACATGAACAACACTCACGAACTCTCATAGAGGCGGAAATCCCTCTCTCTTCCTCCTCTGTTTGTAACCCCCCACTGTAATCTCAGTCGCAAATAACACGAGCTGCCACCAAAACTGGACGTAGGGTATTCGGCCCGAACCAGTATAAATCCTTGTGTCCCTTTGCGAAACCATCCGAGCCCAAAACGCGCTTCCCCTAAAATAAATCACTAGTTGGTGATATCGAACACCGACAGTCCTATCCTTGAGTCTAGCAACTTACGCATTACAATTGACTTTGCTCTCTTGCACTTAGAAATACTAACATTAGCATGCATCTGTTCCTAAATTGTTTGCTTCATATGTTCAATCTTCCACCCAGGATTAGCCATGATGGATGTCTCAAAATCTTCAGCTATCCTCCTTGAAGTGACAAGACTATTATCTCTTCTTTGTGGACATGCATGCTCATCTTTGAATGCATTCACTTGCCATCCTTCAGTTCTAGTCGTAGTAGACAAGAGTATATACCATGGGCAATTGGGCCAAGCACATTTTGCCCTCAACCTCTTCAAGTCATTCTTTGGAAATTTGATGACCCTTCTTGTTGCTAGGGCATCCTTTTCAACAGCCTTTTTGAATTCATTTTTCCCACTAAATTTCATTCCCAAAGAAAAAACTTGGAATTATTGCCTTCTTGTCAAACCTTGAATATTTGCTCTTCCTTCTAATTAGCTCATGATCACTGCCACCTTCATCGTAGTTGTCTTCTTCTTCACTTGAGGAAAAATATGAAGTGTTGCTATCATCAGATAAGTTATCAACAGGGAATAGCTCCAAATCCTTTTCTGTTATACCTTCATTGTTCTCGTCAGCAAAAACAAAATATTCTCCCTGCACAAACTTCTTCCTAAATTCTTTGTATTTGGCTTTGCTCTCTGCCGCTTCCTCATCAACATCTGAGTTGTCATCATCTCCTGGTAGATAATCACTGTCAGAGCTAGTGTTCTCCTCATGGCCATTGATTGTTTGCATGAAAATTTACTCTTTTAAACCTGAAATTGAGGTGGCAATTGGCCTGCTAACATTGTCATCTCTCTGAACTATTTTATTTAATGTTGCAGATTGTAATGGATCACCATCAGAGCAGACGTCAATGATCAAGGACTCCACAAAGACATCCACAGTGACTCCAGGTGCGATAGAATCAGACATTACTTGGCACGCATTGTCATCACTAAGCGACGTCAATCCATTTCTCAATTCTGTACCTAGTAATAACCAATACATCAGTACAACTTCAAGGTCCTTGCAGTGATCTTCTAGATGGCCTCGAACTTCTGGTAGAGACATTTTATCTCTATCTTTGAGTGACATTCCCTCGGAGCCTCCGCAATAACGTAAAGCATTACCGTCATTGATAAACTCTCCATGATAGTGAAACCGAACTGCTAGATCAGAACATGAATCCATTATGGAGTACTAATCGCACCTACCTACATGCGAATCAAAAAGATAGTTATGGGAGATAAACCGAGTCCATTGATAAGCAGGCAGGCCAAAACAATCATGCGCATCTCATTTAACATTGAATACAAAATTCCTTTAATAAATAAACAAAATATATCTGTTGAGGGTCAATACCGGTGATGACCGGTATTACCGGCCCTCCGACTGCTTTACGTATAAAGCAGCGAGCGACCTCCGTCTCGCCCGACCTCTATGCCACGATGCGCGTACAGTGGCTCGGGCCCACAGACGGGTCCGCCTCGCCCGACCCCCTCGACCGGGGTCGGATCATCCGCCGCTCGACTTAGGCCCCCGACCTCACCATGACGGGGTCGGGAGCTCGTGCCAGAGCCCGCCTCGCCCGACCCCAGGGGTCGGGCGAATCGCTCCCTCCTGACCCTCAGGGGTCGGGAGCGTCGCCTACCGCAACAAAGGCGATTGGCACTGAGTGGTTGAGAAATAAAAGCTCAACGACTCCCGTGGCTACCGAAGCCCCCCGTACAAGTGGGCGGTGACCGCCCACGTCGCACAGTGAGGGCAAGGCCGTCACTATGCGCACGACCCCCGTCAAAGCCCATCCCTTCTACCGGGACGGGACAGCCATGATTGACATTCTGACCAGGTACGGAAGCAACGGCGACTGGTCCTTCTCTCCTCCAACCCCTCGTCGGAGGACTCTCCACCATGCTGAAAAGACTTCCCTCGTTGACGGCCATTCCTGTGGCGCCACCGACCGGAGAAGCATCGTCATGTCTGCGACGTCATCCACAGCGGCCGGCACGGAGTCTGAGGCGTCAACAGCGCGGCCTACAGGACGCACGGCCATGCCGTCGCCCACTCCCTCGCGCTGACCCTCTGTACGCCCACCTCCCTCCTTGCAGTATAAAAGGGGAGGCGGGAGAACGACGCGGGCAAGCTGAACATTAGGCTACACGCGAACATTACCTCCCACCACACGTAGAACACCAGAGACTTGGGAGCTCGTCCCTCTCTCGCCCGTTTGTAACCCCCCTTTTACAAACTGTCGCGAGTAACACGAGCAGCCTCATCGAACTGGACGTAGGGCACGTTGCCCGAACCAGTATAAATCCTTGTGTCCTCTCGCGAACCATCCGAACCAAAACACGCACTCCACGATACTAATTACTCGTCGGCCACAACGAACGCCGACAATATCAGTTTGCTAACCTTGTGTATGTACGTGCGGTAAGATGCTAGCACTAATATACAAACACTACGGACAAGCACTCCAATCACGGGGCAGGCAACAAAGCTGCAGCACTCAAGGATGAGGACGAATCAATTCTAATTTATGAGCGAGAACGGTCACGGCAGCGGCAGGCTTTATTTGGCTAGGGTTACAAGAGAGTCCGAGAGCGAGTCAGAGAGCAAGGTGCCACTTCAGATCAGCCACATTGGATCTAATCAACTTGCCACGCGTGCAAAACCAGAGGTAAAACCACTTAAGAACTATAAATACATAGTTTCTAGAGATGAGGGACCAAATATATCTAGAAAAGGAGATGAGGGACGGAAATTAAACCCAACTAAGAGTTAAGGTACTAAAGTTGGACTTAATCCTAGATATTATTAGTCAAAATTAAACATCTTTTAACTTTGATCGAATCTAGAAATGTTAAATGATTACATTTAGGAATGTAGGATGTAGGTAGTACGTACAATTTTATTGGTCATGATGAAAAAAATAATTCGAATTAGACTGACGCAAAACAAATTCGCGAATCCCGTTGTTGTTTTACTTATTTACCAGCCCCCCTACTCGATGTTCATGAGCTAGCTTGTCGTCGACGTGTGCCGCCTCTTGTCGAGCTTGGTGAAGGAGAAGCCGTCCACCTCGAAGTTGTCGTACCGGCGGAACATCTCGGCCAGGAGCATGCAGGCCGTGTCGACCACGGCGTCCTTGGCGGCGCACTGCTTGTTCCCGGTCTCCGGCTGCCCGGTCTGCGGCCCGTTGGACCAGTAAAGATACTGCAGCAGCGCCTGGCCCTCGTCTCCGAGGAACCTGTCCGGAACGAACTCGTCGGCGCGGTCGAACACCTTGCCGTCCCGCATGGCGAGCGGCTGGTACCCGCAGAGCAGGTCGCCCTTGGCCACCTGGAACGCGGCGTCGTGCGAGCGGAGCACGAAATCTTTGCGCGCGCGGCCGAACTGCAGCGGCACGGGCGGCCTCATCCGGAGCACCTCGTACACCGTGGACCGCACCAGTGCCATCTCCCTCACCGTCGAGAACCCGACCTCCCTTTCGTCATCGTCGCCGAGCACCCGCCGGACCTCCTCGCGAAGCCGGCGCCGCAGCTCCGGGTCCTTCCCTACGTCGCCGAGCAGTAACGGCAGGAAGACGGAGAAGCCGCCGAACGCGTTGAACCCGAGGACGAAGAGCACGTTGTTGATGGCGTCCTTCTTGCTCAGGCCGTGCTCCTTCTCGCCGACGGACACGGCCTCGGCGCCGTGCTTCTCGACGAACTTGTACAGCGCGTTGTACGAGGGCGAGACGAGGAAGGACGGGAACGGGAAGGAGTGCAGAAGCAGCTCCTCCAGCGGCTGCAGGAACCCGACCTTCTGCGTCGGGATCAGCTGCAGCGCCAGCCACGCGTCCAGGATGAAGAAGCCGTAATTGTCCACGAATGAATCCGCCGCCGTGTCGGCGCCCACCAGCGCCTTGCACAGGAACCGGAACAGGCACTGCTGCAGCGGTCCGACGAAGCCCGCGGAGGGCTTGCCCTTGTCGAGGAGGTCGGCCTCGACGGCGCTGAGCATGCCGTCGACTCCGGCGCGGAACTCGGCGGCCCAGACGCGCGCGCCGCGGTGGAGGAGGTCCATGGTGAACGCCTTGGTGCGCGCGTGCTCGGGCTCCTCCGTGTCGAGGTACACGCCCACGCGCGTGCCGCCGGTGAAGCCCGCGCCGGGGTTGTAGGGCCCGACGAGGACGTCGCGCTTGTCCACGAGGGCCGGGTCGAAAAGCGCCGTGAAGGCGGCGGCGTCCACGACGGCGACCACGCGTGGATTTATACCGAGGAAGAAGGGGAAGGTCGGCGGAATGTTGGCGCGGAACACCGTGCTGCGGTGCGCGGCGGCGCGCCGCCGGAAGAACTCCTCGGGCCCTTGGAACCAGAAGTAGTCCAGCCGGTCGCGGAGGGGGCCCAGCACTGGCAGGCCGTAGCTCCCGGGTATCGGGCGTGGCGGGGACGCGGTGACCGCCGGCGGGAACGAGGGCAGCATTATCGATGCCCGCTTAGCTAAGCAAGCGGAAGGCAATCGCCCGTGTGTGGTTGTGACTAGTGAGCCAACCAGAGACCACTTTGATGTGATTTCATCTGTAGCGACGCGAAACTCGACACGTTGTATATAGGATACTGTCGCTAACGTTGCGCGCCAAATACAAAGTTTCAGGCAATCGTCTTCTTCTTCTTTCTATTTTTGTTTATATCATCATTCCTTATAAGTATAAAAAAAGTTGCAATTTTACTCTTTCCTTTTATACACGCAGCGGGTAAAAAATTTGCACTAAGAAATCTTTAACAGCTATCTTAAAGTATCACTCTCAAAACCTCTTTTTAGGAGGAACTTAAAAACTTTAAGGAACGAGTTTTCTCTTCTCCTTCAACAGCTATCCTAAAAGATGCATAAGTATGAAGACTCTAATTTTTTTTCCTGTTTCTAGGTAAATATGAGGAAGATTTAAAAAATCTTTAACAATAATAATTAATTTAAGATTGCTGTTGGAGATGTTTTTCTAATCATCTTTCCTATATTTTGATTAAGAAGTCTTTTAAGATGGCAGTTGGAGATGCGTAAACTTCATTAAAAAAAGGATTATGTTGTTCTTTGCAAAAGAAAGTCTCTTCTCAATTGAACCATTTTCCTGCCATCCTCTCTTAGTTCAAAAACTGTTAGATCTATGATCCATCACATGATTAAGAGAAAACACTACCAGTAACTCCGGGGAGTAAGCGCGGCCTAGGACTACATCGCGGATTAAGCGGCCTTGGACTTCATGTCCGCAACCGCCCACTACCGATAACATTAGGAACAAAACAACCGGAAGCCAAGGAACCCAGCCAAATGGTAGAATAACACAAAAAGGCAAGTAAAGCAACACGACAAATCGGTCTCACTAAATCACAATATTAGAGCATAATACGCAAGAGATTCTATTGATGTCACTGGAATTTAGAGACAAGCGATGGATAGCATCATAACAGTACATAGTATTCCAACTTTAGAAAGTATGGTACAAGCAAAACATTTCAAATTCTAGCTTCCGCTGAATATTGATGAAAACTCAGGCTTTAGTTGGCAGCAGCTTTCTTCTTTGGGGTAGCCACAATACCTGAATCAAGAAACAGAAAGAATCACCTTAGAGTACATCCAAATAAAAAATAAATTGTGAATGATCATATTTCAATTTTTCAAATTGCAAGTATCAACTACTGCAATCCCATCATACGTTCTCTGAAGTTGCTCATGAAGCGTTGCGGGACATGTCACAGGTACCTCATCCTTCCAGTACCAGTGGTCTTGCGCCTGATGGCCTTCACGCTCCAGTTATCTGAAATCATTAACAACCATGTCAACACTCACGGATGCAATCAAAATAGCACAAGCTAAACAGTTTTATTGACAAATTAATCATGTACCAATGTTTGGGCTTATGACAATTAAAACAAAGATCACTATCAAACTCCTACTACCCCAGCTATTCAATAGCACATTATGAAGATTGCGTGACAAGGAAATGAACAAATCAAGCAGGTAGTATAGAGAAGCGATCAACACATATAATATGTGCAAGAGCAAGACAAGAGAACCAGACATGTAGAGGGATCATCAGAGACTTAAATACATGGGAATCACTGGAGTATAACCTCATCATATTGTTGCAGTTTATTGTTCATCAAATGATCCTCAATAATGGATTTGGGAAGTAAAACACTAAAGAGATGCGTTGCAAACATCATGCTAGAGGACTGAAAGACAAAGGGCATGAAATGCAAGAAATGAGACAAGACTATTTTGCCGGCATAATAAATCTGCTATACATTGCTCAGCACATGAAATATCATCTCATTAATGCAGTTGCATCTCTGAAGTCTGACATGCGAATAGTTCATGATTCTTCATTGCACTTCCTAAGTTGGCTTAGGGAATCAAGCGTAGAAACATTACCAAGGTTCTAGACGAGGGAAATGAAACAAACAAAAAGGAGAGCACACAATTCGCATAGTATGGAACAATCATTTGGCTTTCACCACGAAAGTCACATCTAACAGTGGGATCAGCTTGGAAAAAACATGGTTGTCAGTCACAGATTATCAGAAACATGAACCAATGTTTTCTTCATCAATTCCCTCTCAGAGATAGAATTAACATGATAAAAACTGAATAACCCAATACAAAGAACCATAAATCAGGCTAAACATCTCTAGTACTAGAGAGTAAGAACTACAAGCAGGCCAACAGGTTTAATCCGGCTTTCAGTTCACATCAAACATCACATCTATAAACGCAACACAAGTAGAAATGAATAACCGTCATGTAACTTTGTAGCCGCATCGTATCGTAAGGTAATTGACAAAATATAGGTCACGCAGAGAGACACTTGAACAACGTGATGTAGATGGGGTAAATGAAACCAAGGAATGGAGATCTTACACTTGCGGATGCAGGCGGTTGAGTAGCCGCAGGAGGAGCAGGTGCTCTTCTAGAGGTGGAAGCTGCGGCGGCCGCATCGGACGCAGAGCGTGTGCGTCTTGTTCCGGCGCTTGCCGAAGCTGCCCGTACCCTTCCCCTGCAAACCAGCAACACGAGACAAGTGAGCGCATGAAGAATCAAGATGCGGCTGCACGGTGAGGAAGGAAGGTAGAGGCCGCAGGGAGAGGCGCCGCGAGACGTACCATTCCTCTCCTCTCGGCTAGGGTTCGTGGGCGACAATGGTTGGGGAGTGGCGGCGGCGAGGGGAACCCTACCTCTTATATGAGAGAGCAGATAGGAGGGAACCCTGCGGGGTTGAGTGGGCTTGCTTTTTGGTTCGACAAATGGGCCGCACGGGAACTTCCTTCCACTCTTTGTTTCGGTTGTAGTGGTGGGCTTTTACTCAAGATGGACCGAATCACTAATTACTACCCTCCGTCCCATATTACTGACCGTTCTAACTCTAGACACTGCAGGAAGTGTAAATATTACCTACAGTGCAAAACTAATGGTCAACGGTTTTAGATAACTATAGGTGATTAACTAAATGGCCGTCAGTTTATAATTAGCTACAGTGAATATAGACATGGAGATTAAGAAAATAAAAATAAAAGTGCATAGAAAACAAGAAGAAGGGATAGAATAGAGATATATTGGGAAGGAAAAAGGTATTGGAAAGCGAGAATAATAAGTAATTTGAAATAAATGTTGAATGCTAGAAATACAATTAATTTAGGACAAAGAAAGATTATAAAAAATAAAAATTACAGACATACTTTCTTCATGTCATAAGTTCATTGAACATTATACGAACCAAGACATACATCATGTGTTGATAAAAAAAAATGTGCCAACTAAAAGAAAAAGATTCCAGTAAATAAATTTACGTAACTGCTAAGAAAGAAGTAAATAAACCCTAGAACTAAGGCGGTCCTAATAATAGTGATTAGTTGCGAGTGATCACTAATCACGGTAACTGCTGATGCCCTAGTATTTGGCTGCGTTGTTGGATGTGTTTTTGACTTGACCCAACCCAATGCCAATCAATGTTAACAGCTTCTTTTCCTTCTTCTACCTACTTACCAGAAAGAACCTTGTATATATAGTACGGAGGAACCTCCACCTCCACTTCCACCCTGATCGAGTCGAGGGCCGGGAAGAAGGCGCCGCCATCCTCGTCGGAACCACACCTCCTCCAGCTGCTACTCATGGACGGGCAGGACGCCGGCCTTTGCAGCAACTGCGGTGCGCAGGGTGCCCTCGTGTACTGCGCCCAGCACGCGGCGCGCTTCTGCCTTGTCTGCGACCTGAACGTGCACAAAGGCGGGCCGAGCCACGAGCGCACCCCGCTCTGCGGGTGCTGCCTCGCCGCGCCCGCCGTCGCGCACTGCAGCGAGCACGGCGTCCCGCTCTGCGCGCCGTGCCTCGGCCAGGCCGGATGCGTCGCCGGACAGCACCGCCAGCGCCCGGCCCTCACGTTCACCCAGAACCCGGACCCGTCCGATCTCGTCATGATCGTCAGCGGCGACATCATCCCGCCGCAGTTCGCTGTGCAGCCGCCGCAATTCCCTGTGCAGCAGCAGCAGCAGGACAACCCCTGCGCATCCGACCTATCCGACATAGTACAACTGCCTGATCCACACCTGGACGATACGCTGGGCACGGCCAGTTCTGAGGTAACAAGTCCTCATCATGGAACCTCTTGTTTATCGGTCTCGATCGTATTTTTTCCATGCATCTTCATTCATCCATGTCTTTGAATTGAAGAACGTGATGCATGAGCCGTTGTCCTGATTAAATGATGATGGACAGGGGTGGGGCTTCTTAGGGATTGCCTCATCCTAGCTCGCTCGAACTCTAAAAAAATCGGATGATCGAGCCGATCGATCGATGCTAACGGTACCCAGCGCGCCTCTGTTCGTTGTTTCTTTTTTTCACGTTTTCTTTTGGTTCGATCATCAATGCCTAACCCTTTTCTTTTGTTTTCGATTCTTCTTGATTCATATATGCAGTTACGACTGGTACCAGGCGACGGCGATGTCCAGCTACTGACGCAGCAAGACTGGCCAAATTGCCTCGATGGCGACGAAATGGAGGTCTTGCCCACGCAACAAGCTGGTTACAATCCCGTGGTCGGTCATCATGCGCAAGAAGCTTTTGAGGTATAGACACATGCATCGATGGAGTTGATCATCTTAATTACTTAATGTCCAATGAGCGTGCTAATTAGTAATAATAAGTTCAACCATGATCTATCTGTTTTGTCAGCCACAGGCTTCTTCCTCGTCGGGTCATCAAGCCTCGCCGTATTTGGAGGAAACCGAAACCACTATGCTGCCTGACGGTGCTGCTCTGCAGTCTATGACCATTAGTGACAATAATGCCGCAGCTTATCAGTTCAGCTCAGTCACCGGCACCAATGGCGTCAACCTGTACCCCAGCGACATGGCCATCATGCCACCGTCAGATGGGTTTGTGTTCACCCCCGGATATCCAACCCAAGATCAGATGCCACCGTCAGATGGGTTTGTCTTCACCGCCGGCTATCCAATCCAAGATCATCAGATGCCGCCATCAGATGGGTTTGTCTTCACCGCCGGATATCCAATCCAAGATCATCAGATGCCGCCGTCGGATGGGTTTGTCTTCACCTCCGGATATCCAACCCAAGATCAGATGCCGCCGCCGGATGGGTTTGTCTTCACCACCGGATATCCAACGACCCAAGATCAGATGCCGGCGTCAGATGGGTTTGTCTTCACCGCTGGATATCCAACCCAAGATCATCCGATGCCGCCGGCGAAGCAACCTACAGCCCAAGACATTGAAGACAAGAGGAAGTGGCGGGAGAAGAGGAACCAGGCCTTGCGGAGGTACAGGAACAAGAAGAAGAACAGGAGGTAACAATGATCGAAAGATCGATGGATAAATGCACTATCTTTTGCGATTATGTTATGTGTACATATTTTAAAAAACAAAGTAAAATAAATCCTCTATGGTTTGCAGCTATGGCAAGAGGATTATGTACGAATCCCGCAAGGTAACGGCAGACACAAGGAGACGAGTCAGAGGTAGATTCGTAAAATCATCGCCCAACACTGATCATCAGAACTAGCGTCTCTCTCTCTCTCTCTTAGAGGTTTACTGTTGACTAGTATTATCCTAGCACGAACGCACGATGCATTAGGAGTAATATAGATATAAGATAGGTCATAGAGATACATCATGCACTGAAGAAGTCGCGACCGCATTATTAGACTGCTCATTCCATCAAATAGTTTTTTATTTCTTTTACCTCAGTTTCCCTTGGTACGGCAGGATAGTTAGAGTGAATGAGAGCGTTTTTTTGCCCCCTCCCTTTCAAAGAAACATAGTTTGTAGCTTTCCTTTCTTTTTTACACCATAAGTACTTTGTGAATTCTTTTTTCTTAATGGAAAGATCGACTCCCTCTTGTAAATCATTACAATTCAACCTGGATAAGCCTGCTTCTGTTATTTGAATCTGGAGTGTTTTTATGTAAAGCTGTACCATCACTCTAGGGAATATTTTTTGTCCGTATCATCAATCTAATCAATGGTATGTGAGGTTTCAAATAAGCTGTTGGTATAGATAAAAAGTGCACTCAAAGTTGTGGTGTGGATATAGTTTTGATTTTTCTTTTACATATTTCAATGCTAAGATTATATAAGTGTGAAACCTAAAGACAATGATGAAAGTTTCACGATTTCAAAGACATGTCAGTTGTATTGTATATAATCACATAACGCACCAAACCTGTTCTCCTTTTGAACCTCTTCTCCAGATATTGAGATGTACAAGAATCATGCCTGCCATTCACAGCCATCGACTCGTTTGTTTTCAACTGGTTCATTTACATACTACCTACCTTACCGTCAGGATGCTCACCGCTGAAACTTTACAAAAGGGTGAGTTAACCGATTTGAATTTACGGGTCACACATATTACATTCATGTTTGCCTTTAGGAGGTAGTCGTTTCACACACAACAGCCACAAATTAAAACACTTGTAGGCTACTACATCTTAGATCCTAGAGCAGATCCAAAAGCATCCATCATTACCATGTTCTGTGCTTAAGAAACTACAATTGGCTCACCAGAACTAAAGTAGACCGATGAGGAATCAGGCTATTGCAGTGGCATTGTTCTCCATGCTCCAGAAAGATGGCCGTGGTGCAGCCTTTCGCGTCATGGTTGCTAGACCAACAGGATGATGATCCAGCGGCCATGTGTGGCCTTCCGTTGCCGCCACCACCACCAGAAGACGAATTTGATCAACCAGATTCCTTGCAGTATGAAACACCCGAGCCGGCATTGCCAGCTCCAGAACCTGAAATTCCATTGCTAACACCTACCTTATCACCAGAGGCCACTTCAGTCGCCACAAATGAACCCATTATTACCACCAGCTCCTTCGAGGGCAATCAACAACACTGCAACCGCCTGGACCACCATGCTGGTGTTTGGGGACTCAATTGTGGATCCTGGTAACAACAACTGGCTGCAGACGGCAGCCAAGGCCAACTTCTTGCCGTGTGGAATGAGTTTTTATGGAGGCAAGCCCACCGGCAGCAGCAGATTCAGCAATGGCGGCCTCATCAGAGACATACTAGATACTATAAACAGGACTAGTAAGGATTATAAAAGTTACGTGTAAGAAAGCAAATTTCAAAATAAAAAGTGGGGGGAGAAACAGAATGCAATGAAGTACCACTGCTAGCTTGAAACTTGATCTGGCCTTGCCAATGCAAAGAAGGATTTTGAATTTACAGACATCAAGAGCTCAGTTGCTATAAGTTTGGCTGGACGAGAAATTTTAAGTCTAGGCTCCACAAGTGCTGACAATATCCATATGTCACATCAAAATATTAGATGAAAAAATATATAGTGTTCATACAAATATTAAAAATGAAATGCATTGTTTTATTTTCTTACCTGGAGAGGGTTTCCGTCCCTCATAAAGAAGTATTGCTAGAGGGTTCGTTGCCCAATGGTTCACAGCTAGTCGGTTTGTCGGCTGAAATCCAACTACTCTGCCTTCTTCTGACATGACCACCTACAAACCATAGAAGAGTTACGTGACGGGTGCAAGTTTCAGGTGTGTGGCTCAAAATAATGATCAAATTAGTAACTTCTTGTATCAAATGAAAGCTGGGGATTTTTTTTTTTTCCAATCATATTATTTTAAATGGAACACATATTGATCGCCTCATGCAATCCAGCTCGAAATCAAAACTTAGCAGAATACAAAAACTTTGTTTCAAAGAGGAAAAAAATGGAAGATGTTTCTTTTTTTTTTTTTCATAAGGTCCAAAGAGAAATTCCCCTTGCATAACTAAACTCAGCAAGGGTACCTGAAAGGTAGCAATATTCTGCAAAATTTCTTGGTTATAAGCATTTGGATGCTGCACATCAGAAGCAGCAATTTCCTTGCTGCTGATATCCATGAAGCATTCAGGAAGTTCACCAACCCAAGCTCCAATATTTGTGTCAACCATTATATCACCAGAGAAGCCAAATGAGTCTTTTATTCTCTTAACAACAGACGTACAATAAGCTTGTATCTGACCACATGGAGTAAATCAAATAAAATGTAAAGCACAAAAGATAACGAATAGATAGAAATCCACAAAGTATTTGGTTTGAGCGCATAAAACTAAAAAGGTATCATGCTATGAACCAATTTTGCAGAGCGTATAAATACCTCATTCTCATCCAAATTCTGAATATCAGAATAGTAGCTCTGGGATGATGAGATATGTGATAATCTTTTGTCTCTAAGAGATCGAGGCCAACATAACTGAGCAATGATGCCGATAAAAAGAACAATACAGGTACCAGCAAAGAAAGGATAAAAGTTTTCCAAATACCCCTGCACAAAAAGAAACATATGTTGATCAGAAGAACCTGAAAGTATTGAAATTTGAAAGTGAAAGAAACTTCGACAGGGAAAGTGCAAGCATACATTGCTCCTTTTAATCTCTGATGGATCTGAATTCCAGTGAGGATGGAAGGTTTTGCCGGGCAAAGTGAACTGATCTTCAAAGTACATGTCCAGGACATTCCCTAGTTCTGCCTATAAGTGGTGTAAATGGAGAAAAAGAACATAGTACAAAAGATTAAGGGCTAATCAAATCTGGACATTGTATACGCATGCTCTAACATCGCTATACAAAACAAATATATGTTTGGATAAAGAAGAGGGACGTGGAACAGTGTACCAGTTGGAAGTGGGACAAGAGAATTTCCCACCTACTATCTGCTAACTCATGACGGCCTTCAAGATTTGTATAACGAAATGCGTTGACATTAATTTGCAGTTTATAGCTAGGAATGTACTCATTGACCCAAAGAACGAACTCAGGACCCCCAAGCTTCTCCAAACTTTCATAATCGGGAGCTGACCACCATCCATTTTTTGATTTGTGGACATGATGAGAAGATTTCGCTAGGTTGAAACTCTCCAAACATTTCTTCGCGTTCTTTACTATTTCTGCTTCTGAAATTCTGTGTATACAGACAGAGGAATCAGTTGAGCAGCTGAGCTGTGTCTTCTGAAACAAACTCCGAGTGCCCCCAAGGAAATCTTTCCTGGCATCCTCAATGACACAGGTGAAAATGGCTTCAGCAAGAGAAGAGAGAAGTTTTTCATCTGAGGATCTTATACTCAAATCTACAGACACCTGGTGTGAATGCACGAATATCAGGAAGAAGTAAGCGGATTAAAAAAGGAATCTGCGAAAAAAAAAATCCCTAAGGAGTTTGTACCTTTCGAGGTTTGCTCAAGTCTTTCTGTGAACCTGGGGAAAAGAGCTCAAGTTGAAAGTTGGACATCCGGTGCATCACAACTTGCTTAAATGCCATTGCCAAAACACTCTCTGAATCAGGTTCGTGTTCGGAGAAAAAAGCGGATCCGATCTTGTTTTTGATCTTGGTGGCCTTGTCCTTGACTTCCTTGGCTTGCAAAATCTGCAGAGTTTGGGAAAACAAAACGTCCTCATCATTGCACGTATATAGGATAGCAACATCATGTAGTAAGTGCACAACAATCCTGCTGAGGAGCTGAGCGCTCACCAGCCGCGTGGAGGACGCGACGCTGCGGTCGCCACCGTCGAGGAAGGCCTCCATGACCATGGCGTCTGAACCAGCGAGGAGGTGCGCCTCCGCTGCAGCCCCGCCGTCGGCCGCTGCAGCCGCGGCGACCGCCTGGTCCCGTGGCGCGGCGCCGGAGAGCTCGAGGCGCGCGAGGGGGCCCTCGTAGCGGCGCGCGATCGGGATGAATCCATCGTCGTCCGGCACGCGCGCCTCCTCCCCGACGCGGGCACCGGCGGCGGGCAGGCAGAGATGTCGGAGGCGAGGGGCGCGGGTCAGGTGTAAGGTTTTGGGCGAGGGGGAGAAGGGCAGGCGAGAGGAGGCGGCGGGGAGAGGTGGTGGGTGGAGGAGGAGACACGGCAACGGCATTGGATTTGAGTCTGCCTGCCCTGCCACTGCCAGTGAGCGAGGACGACGGCAGCCGCACTCTCCAGTCCACTCCGCCGAAATGCGGGCCAAATGTGACTGGGCCTGCGTAGCCCAAACCACCGTAACTGGGCTGGTGGCCGGAGCAGCATCAGAAAGAAATTCGCTCGTAACGCTGGCCTCGGATCCTCTTTCGGAGGAGCGTCCGTCGACTCACTCACGTCACGTGACGCTTCAATGGAACTACACGTGATCGAGCAAGGCCTGTGCAACGGCGGGAGTAAAAGTTACGAACTCGTATATAAAAAGTGCACAACGTTTTTATATACATTTTAGAAATTAGAAAAAAGAAATAAATTTGGACTAGTACTACTAATCAACGTAAGTAATAAACAAATTTAAATAAGGAGTTGACGAAATTAATTTCACGCATATACTAGGACACGTTAGCGTGAAGGAGACTTTGGGCAGCAGCATCAATGTCCGTGCCGACCGCAGTGAGTCAAAACGGAATCGTTTTTGGAGATCCGAGACTGAGAGTTTACTCCTCGTCTCGTCAGGAAAAGAGCTGTAAACATGACGTACACAAATTGGATTTTCAAGAAAAATTATGGTTTGTAATCTAAACTATAATGCTTATTCTCACCAAGGTTCATCCGTAGTACAGGCAGAGAAAGAGAGAGAGAGAGATGTGGGTCCATCTCCATCATGCATGCCAGCATAAGCCATAATTCGATCGACAGAATGATTACACAGGTGATGATCTGCGGCGTTATTTGGCATGATTAATTATGAAAAAAACAGCCCGATACAGGCAATATAGCTAATTAAAAAAGTGATGCTTCGAGTACAAGAGGAATGCGGAGAAATATTATTAAAAAAACAACTTTATTAGTGAGCGCACCTGTCATCGAGATAGCCAAGTCAACGCATGTATCTCCGAGTCAGAAAAGGTTACGCACTGATGACATCGAAATAGTACTAGCTTTACCCTTCTTTTTCGCTAAGCAGGGATAACAAAAAAATAGAAAAAGAATCCCAGTTTAAGAAAAGCAAAGCTCAATAAATAAATGTCGTACTATTAATTGCCTGGCCCGGAATTTCACGAGCAACTGACGCCATTATCCGGATCCTTTGATAAGTGTAAGTCATAATGACGCCAGGCGATCCCGGCGTTGCCATCACGAGACGAGACCTCCTCCTCTTCTTCTTCTATTCGTCGGTCGGGAGTGGGGTGCCGCGCACAGCACAGGTGCTCAGCTCAGCTCAGCTCAGCTGTCACCTGTAGTTGTACTACCCTACCCTCCTGCTGCTGCTGCTGCTGCTGCCTTGCCTTGCCTTGCCTTGCAACGAGACAGCCTAGCCTAGCCTAGTCTTCTCTTCCCTTCCCTTGCAAGCAAGCAAAAGCAAGCACCAATTCATTCCCACTAGGGAAGAGGCGCCTCATCTTCTTCCCCGACCTTGATTCACCCTCTCCGACGGTCCCACCTAACTACTCCTGCCTGTCATGCCGAGCCTTGCCGCCGCAGAAAACTCGCCCCCGGCGGCCGCGCCACCGCCGCGGAGACTCTCGTCGCCGCTGCCCAGGAGGGCGCCGCCGTCCCCGTCCCCGTCCGCCTCCTCGCGCGCCAAGCCGAGGAAGTCCACGCCGGCGCCCGAGACGGACGAGGCCGCGCTGGACAACCCGGATCTGGGGCCCTTCCTCCTCAAGCAGGCGCGCGACTCCATGGTCTCCGGGGAGGGCGGCGGCGCCGCGCGCGCGCTCGAATTCGCCGAGCGGGCTGCCAGGGCGCTCGAGCGCCGCGGCGAGGGCGCCGAGCTCGAGCTCGCCATGAGCCTCCACGTCGCCGCAGCCATCCACTGCGGCCTCGGCCGCCACGCCGAAGCCATACCCGTCCTCGAGCGCGCCGTCGCGGTCGTAACGCCCCCGCCTCCGCCTCCGCCTCCAGAGGGCGAGGTTGAGGGAGACCAAGAGCAGCAGCCGCAGCCCGACGAGAGAGGGGAGGAGTGGTCTCTCGCCGCCTTCTCTGGCTGGATGCAGCTCGGCGACACGCACGCCATGCTCGGCCGAATGGACGACTCCATCGCCTGCTACGGCAAGGGCCTCGAGATCCAGATGGCCGCACTCGGCGATCGCGATCCCCGCGTCGCCGAAACCTGCAGGTTATTGTCTTGCCGCCTCCTATTCCTTGATCTAGATCTTGAAACCTGCAGGTCTCACCTAAAAGAGGGAATTTTTATTTTCCACTCGTAGAATTGCATTCCAATACTGAAAATCCTGGATCTTAGGACCTGACCGTTGTGTTCTTTCTTGGACCCAAAAAAAAAACAGATATTTGGCGGAAGCACATGTGCAAGCTCTTCAATTTGACGAAGCAGAGAAGCTGTGCCGCAAAGCCCTCGAGATCCATCGAGAGCACAGTGCCCCAGCATCGCTCGAGGAGGCCTCAGACCGTCGCCTCATGGCCCTTATCCTTGATGCCAAGGGTGACTACGACGGTGCCCTCGAGCACCTTGTACTGGCCTCAATGACCATGGTCGCCAATGGACGTGACATTGAGGTTGCCACGATTGATGTCGCGATAGGCAACACCTATCTTGCCCTCGCTCGCTTTGATGAGGCTGTCTTCTCCTACCAAAAGGCATTGACTGTTCTCAAGTCTGCTCGTGGCGATGACCATCCTTCGGTTGCATCCGTCTATGTCCGCCTTGCCGATCTTTACCACCGAACGGGGAGGCTCCGCGAGTCAAAGTCCTACTGTGAGAACGCCCTGCGTGTCTATGCAAAGCCTGCACCTGGTGCTGCCCCTGATGAGGTTGCTGGAGGCCTAATGGAGATTGCTGCCATCTATGAGGCACTTGGAGACCTTGATGAGTCCCTAAAGCTTCTTCAAAGGGCACTTAAGTTGCTTGAGGACTCACCAGGGCAGTGGAGCACCGTTGCTGGAATCGAGGCACAAATGGGTGTCTTGTACTACATGATAGGGAGATACGCTGATTCAAGGAACTCATTTGAGAGTGCTGTTGCAAAGTTGAGGGCTAGTGGAGAGAGGAAATCAGCATTCTTTGGGGTTCTGTTGAATCAGATGGGGCTAGCTTGTGTGCAGCTGTTCAATATTGATGAGGCTGCACAGTTGTTTGAAGAGGCAAGGGCAGTTCTGGAGCAGGAGTGTGGTGCTAATC
Organism: Oropetium thomaeum; assembly: GCA_001182835.1. Lineage (NCBI taxonomy): Eukaryota > Viridiplantae > Streptophyta > Magnoliopsida > Poales > Poaceae > Oropetium > Oropetium thomaeum. The sequence continues at coordinate 204,673 of LFJQ01000125.1, read as the reverse complement.
ATCCGGATACTCTTGGCGTCTACAGCAACCTAGCTGCAATTTATGACGCCATGGGAAGGTATATATGTGCTAATAACACAAACTGGTTTATTTAGCAACTTGCATTCGGTTTTTAAAATCTAATCGTAATCTCTGAAAGTGGTGGCATATAGAGGGAGGGAAAATCCCTTCAGTGCCATTGTTAAACTTCCCAGTCCCGTGAACGCCACCGAACAAATTTAATCCTGTAGGAAATTGGGACCGGCCAATAGATTGCTTGCTGACTTACCACTTACCACTACAGTTGATCATCTCAGGCATGAGATGACACTTTTTGTTACAGTATTTGTGTGGTCCTTGTTGCCCACATGTTCTTCATACCACTGAGTTATAGTATGATTCATATCTTGTATAGTTTATATTCATAAGACTAGTAAAAATGAGGTGTAGTCATGATAAGCGGCCTATGCTCACAGATAGCTGCTATCCAAAGTACTATAACAAGCGCAGTAACTGTTACAGGTCTCTGGAATTTTGGCATCGATATGTTTTCTCTTTTGTTGCTAGATTTTGTGCCATCTAAATAGCATTTAAGTCTCATATTCCAATCTTGTCGCTTGATACATGTATGTGTTCCTCTTGTATTGGCAGAGTGGAGGATGCCATTGAGATCCTGGAACACGTGCTGAAGGTGAGGGAAGAGAAGCTCGGCACTGCAAACCCCGATGTCGAGGACGAGAAGAAGCGACTGGCGGAGCTGCTAAAAGAAGCCGGGCGGTCCAGGAACAGAAAACAGAAATCACTGGAGAACCTCTTCGTGAACAACTCGCAGCGGGCCAAGAAAGACGCTGGTAGGAGGTGGTCCAACTTTGGCTTCAGGAGCTGAGGAAATCAACCTGGTGGTGCTGGCCTTTGTAACATAAAAGGAGAGAAAAAGAAAACATGTGTAAAAATATTATTCTAGGCTAGGAGGATGATTGCGTCTGGTGCTTGCTAAATGTGTTGTGGTGTATTTCCTTCATTATTGGCTTTATTTTCATCGTTATATTTATCTGGGTGTTGTTGTACCTGGGGAGGATATTTGCCTATGGTGATGGATGATGAATACCAGTGATTTGTTTGTTACCCAGATTTCTGGAGTTGTTGAGTTGTGAAGGCTGTCCAGTTTCCAGGACCACGAGCAGAGGAGCTCCTTCTGCACAATATTGTGATGGTTTATGTCCAAGAATATGTGCTGGACCTGCTTTGCTTCCGACAGCTCACCTTTCAGCAGATGAATGATATTGTTTGGAGATGGATCAGCATCTTTAGGGATCCAGTGGTAGACCTCGATGGCCTGTGAATTCTCCAATATACATACTGTAGTGTACATACCAGTACCATGCTCCTGTTTTGGAAATAGTTACCAGTTAAAAGTCACTTAAGCAGAGTAATCATAAAAATAAGACAGCCCAATTCATTTCGAATTTGCATGAAAAAATTCCTTTCTTTTTTTTTCTTGCTCCAGCTTATGAGGGCCCTAATACATAATTTCAAAAAAATAAGTAAAGACCAAATAGTGAAATTCCACACGCAAATAGATCTTGAGTAACTAGCTATTTTTTTTTCAAGCAATAAGCAAGCACCACATGGCAGCACATACTAAAATGATAAATCCAATATTTAATAAAATAGATTTTAATACGTGCAACATTTTTTGGTCATAGTTATTAGTGAATCTAAATGTCAGATTTCATATCTTTTATTTAATTAAATCTAGATATATTTAAAAGATGGTCGATGATATTTCAAAGTAATCATGCATAAGTGGCACACGCACATATCTATCTACATTAATAGAAAGGGAGTTTCTTTTAAGAAAAAAAATATCAGTTTCAATTACCTTTGGGAAGTGTCACAATGTGTACAACTCCTAATTAGAAAAGTTAAGGCAAACAGGCCAGATTATTGCACAATCAAATCATGTACTTGCCATGCATGTACGGTATGAATATGCTTTTATGTACCTCTAACATGACTTTTAGGGCCGTTGGATCCCTGGAGTTGGAAGTGATTTCATTTAATCATATTATAAAAAATGAATTGATTTGATAGAACAACCAGCCATTTCAAGGAGAACCAAATTAAATTGTAATGAAAAGTTGACTAAAAACAACGAATAAAGGGCAATTACGTCGACATTATCAGATTCGGATACAACAAATTGTGCATGACTCAACTTATGAAGCAAAATAGCGGCCTACTTAATTGCGTACAGCGGCCCAAAAACCTACACCACATGCAACTGATGCGGTGGGGTTCTCTAAGCCGTCGATCTAGGGGGGGGGGGCGCTTGGACGACTGAGATTAAGCGTGGTTCCTAATAAATACCTGAGGCGTTCGGAACCCTAGCGATTCACGTCACCCCTCACTCTTTCCCCTCTATCTGAGATGCACGGCGGTGGCAATGCACGCTAGCCCCGCCCACCCCACCCCCAAGCAACGGCGGCGGATCACTTGCTGGCGCGCGTGCGACTAGGTCGTGTGCAGCTCTGGTGAGGACTCTAGACCAAGTGCCCTATCGTTGAGGTCTCGGCATGAGGCGGTAACATCCCGACAAATGTGCGATAAAGGCCTCAAGCCGATGGACTGCGAGGATGACCATGAGAGCCTCATGCGATTGGCTAATGCCGCACAACCGGTGTGTACGCGCAAGCGTGACATCTCATCGCTAGCATGGAGGGTATCGTTAGCCAAAAGCAATAGCCCTTGTGCCATGGTGGAGCTACGACGAGGTAAGTGAGATTTCGTTTAGTTAGATTTAGGGTTCAGATCTATGAAGATTGGAAGATTGTGATTGATTATGATTATGGTTGAGAAAATCATCTAGGTACCCCTCATGTTGTCAATTTACTTAGTTCACAAATACTTACACAATCTCTAACATAATGATTATGGTTGAGGAACCGTCTTGGTACCCCTCATGTTTTTCATTTGTTTGACTATAAGATAAATACTTACACAATCTTTATAACACTAACTTTAGTTAACTATTAGAGATTGAGAGTTGTTTCATAGTTATAGTTGGCTCAACTGGTTTTTCCTTATTCTGGGCCTGTTTGGATGCTGCCTGGGCCAGACAGGGATCCCAGTCCCCGTGTGTGCTGTGCTAACGCCTGAGGATTCAATCCAAACAGGCCGAGTCATCCGGGTTTAGATACAGGAGGTGCAAATCTACGGCGCGCGTCTCAAAGAAAAGTTTTTGTTTCAAGCAGCACCCGCGAAACCGGAGCCTAGACATGTTCACACATTTCGTTCAAGCTTCCCTGGGTACTCACTCTCTGATCCACGGGCCCGATGGGAACAACATACGGAATCCGGACCGGCCCACAGATCCGTGTGGCTCCATGACGCGTGGGCCAGCCATCCACCACGCTCCGCGCTACAGTGTTCTCCTTGTCCTTCCTAGTTATAATAGCCTGGAAAACGCTGTTACAGTTCCAGCCGTCTCCCCCTCTGCCGTTTCCTCCTCTTTCCTTCTGGTTCGAGCCGAGACCACCCCCGCTCTCGAGACGCCGCGATTCCTCGCCGCCGGTGCCGATTCGACCGCCAGGCATGCCGCCCAAGCGTCGCGGGAGGCTGCCCAAACGCCGCGGGAGGCCGCGTAAGGACCCCGCCGCCGCCGCCGCCGCCGCCGCCTCCGAGGTATTCCTTTTTATTGTCAGACTGAGGTAGTAGCTAGTAAGCACAGCACGATTTCTTGTTAGGCCCCAGTTTCTCCCTGGGATGCTTTGCTGTATTGGGAGATCCGGATTTATACCGAGCCGAGCACTCGAACGCTGTTTTTGCAGATGCGGCCTCCTGCCATTTTTGGCTCTAGGGTGCGTTTAACATGGTTGTAATACATTGTGTTTATTGCGGTGCTCTGCTGCTCTAGTCCTAAACTTTTGGTTTACCTTGCACGAGCTTCGGCATTTTAAATATATGCTACCCACCCTTAGAATCGCACTCATTCGTGTTTCCTAAAACTTGCCTGTGCTCTTCTGCGTTTCGGTTTATTTCAATTATTTGAATACCTTATCGTGATTTTTAAGAGAGGCCTAATGTTCGCTTGGGTATGGATTGCAGGACGTTGGTGAAAATAATGGAGAAGCTCAAATACCTCAGCCACAAGATCATGCTAAGGTCAGCACTATTGTGGATATTATTTTTCAGGGCAGACAAAATGTAATAGGAGGATTGCAACATTTCTGTTAGCATTGTTGTCGAGACTTATCACATTTTGAAAGCATAAAATGATTTTCAATTTTATAGTATCCCACACAAAGTTGAGTGGTTAACCCATCGAGGGTATTTACAGCAGGGTGCTACGAAATAGAGGAGAAATGAATAGGCGTTATCTCTATTCAAATTCGCCCTGAAGTCAGCCGCGTGTTTTTGCTTGCCGTGCTTTCAACATTTTGTGCCCTACTTGTATATTCGCCCCTTTGTGGCCAAACTATTTTTTTCTTCTGTTTCATCATTTGTTGTAAAACCCATAAAAAACATTTTTTCCCTCTTCGAAAAAAAATTTGCTTGCCGTTTCTGTGATGATATGCTTATTTTGTTTTGGATCGAGTTGCAGGAAGTCAGTGAGGAAAATGGCGAGGAGCAGGCTCTGCAGTGGCTACCCAAGCGCCGCGGGAGGCCACGCAAGGTTCCTGCCACCGCCTCCACTTTTGAGGTACTCCTCTTTTTCATTGGGTGATGTTTCAGGCAAAACAGCTGTAGATGTTGGTCCTAACGACACACACAAAAAAAAATGGAGTGTGTTTTTTTCCCCGAGACTGAGGTAATTGGTAAGCACAACAGGTGGTTGTTAGGTCCCATTTTCTCCCGTGGATGCTTTGCTGTTCTGGGAGATGAACCAGTCCGGATTTGTTCTCAGCGCACACTTTAGAGCTTCAAACACTGTATTGCTTCTGTGCTTTTGCCAGTGTGAGCTGCTGCCTTGGCTCTGCTGCGTTTATTGCATGCTCTAACTTGTGTTCGTTGCTGCTATTGCCCTAGAGTTGCTTTTTTCTTTCTTGAGCTTTTTGAGGCTTTTAAATTTATGCTACTCTTCTTATGATTGTTTATTGCAGTTGAGTCAAGGTGGCTGATTTCTTGTGCTTGACGTGCTCTAGTATTTGAACTTGCCTGCGCTATTCTGCGTGGTTATTTCAATTATTTGATGAAATACCTTACCGTGATTATTTCAAATATGTCAATTATTCTGCTCTAATATTCGTTTGGTTGTTGTTTGGGACTAAAAGGCTTGGTCGTTGTTGCTGTTGCTGCCTAATGTTCGTTTGGGTATGGATTGCAGGACGCTACTGAAAATAATGGAGAGACTGAGATAACTGAGCCACAGGATCCCGCTAAGGTCAGTACTTTTGTGGATGCGATTTTCTGGGTTAACAAAATTTAATAGTAGGATGTCAGCATTTATGGTAACATGGTTGTCCAGTTGGCTAAGTGAACCATGAACTGTTCCATTTTGCAAGCATATAATGATTTTGAAGCTTGTAGCACCTCACGCAGTTTAGCTGCTCCAGTTGACTGGTTACCCATGGACGTAATAGAGGAGAAATGAATAAGAATTATATCTTTACAAATTCTCCCTGAACTCAGCTGTGTGTGTTTTGCTTGCTTTCATTTTTTAAAAAAAAAATTGACCTGCGAGGGGTATGATTGCCCCCGCGCATTCTTATAAGAGGAGATCTCTCATGCAGATGAAGAAAAACCCTGAATCTTCTTTCCTCCACCCTTAAAAACAGGGAACTGTGGTCCATGTGAGCTGGGTCGGCTCTTAACCCCAGCCTGAAATTCACACCCATGGGGAGTCGAACCCAGACCTGAGGAGTGCCGCTCGAACTCCTAACCATTACACTAGATGGCCTTTGGCTTTGCTGTCATTTTAAGATTTTTCTCCCTCTTAAAGCAAAGTTTTCTTGCCATTTTGCGATGATATGCTTATTTTGGTTTTGTCTTGAATTGCAGGAAGTCAGTGTGGACAATGGCAAGGAGCAGACACTGCTGGTTTCTGCTGAGGTCAGCAATTTCTTGCATGATATGTTTATTTTGTTAGCTCTTGTATTACTTTTGTTATTTTGGGTTGTAGCAGGATGGTGTAGAAACGACAGCTGAGGCATCAAAAACCACCAGAAAGCGCAGGAAGGATCCTGTTGCTGACCTCTCTTCTCTTGAGCCTAGGATCTCGCGGCTTCGGGAGAGGCGGATTGCTCCAGTGGTGCAGGAACCTGAGGTGGAGGTGCTGATCTTTCTCATTGACACTGTGGTTCTTGTTTTGGGCAGTAGCTAAGTTTTTCTGAGCTTAATTTAGTGCTTTACAATGTATGATGACTGTCGTTTTCTTTGTACATTTTTTGCTTTATTATGTGAGATCTGGATTTATTCCGAGCACCGAACACTGTTTTACTTCCATGCTTTTTGCAGATGTGAGTTCCTGCCATTTTTTGGCTCTAGCGTGCGTTAGCATGGTTGTAATACATTGTGTATTGCGGTGCTCTGCTGCTCTAGTCCTAAACTTTGGTTTACCTTGCTCGAGCTGTCGGCTTTCAAATTTATGCTACCCACCCTTATAATGGCACTCATTTGTGTTCCTAAAACTTGCCTGTGCTCTTCTGCGTCTCGGTTATTTCAATTATTTGATGAAATACCTTACAATGATTTTTAAGAGATGCCTAATTTCACATTTTTTGCAAGCGTATAATGATTTTGACTTTTAAGAGTACCTCTCACAAGTTACGTGCTCTGTTTGAGTGGTTAACTCATCGAGGGAATGTATGACAGCGTGCTATGAAATAGAGGACAAATGAATAAGCAATATCTCTTTACAAATTCCCCCTGAAGCCAGCTACGTGTTTTTGCTTGCTGTGACTTCAACACTTTTTGCCCTCTTAAAAAAAAATTGCTTGCCATTTCTGTGATGACATGCTTATTTTGGTTTTGGCTCGAGTTCCAGGAAGTCAGTGAGGAAAATGGCAATGAGCAGATGCTGCAGAGGCCGCCTAAGCGCCGTGGGAGACCGCGCAAGGTTCCCCTCTCCACCTCCGAGGTATATGTTTTTTTCTTTTTTTGTGAGACCGAGGTAATTAATAAGCACAACAGGCTGTTACTAGGTCCCATTTTCTGCCATGGATGCTTTGCTGTGCCCGGAGACGGACCAGTCCATATTTGTTCTGAACACACACTTCAGGTCTTGAAACACTGTTTTGCTTCTGTGCTTTTGCCGGTGTGGGCTGCTGAGGACGCGATACATTGGGTTTATTGCAGTGCTCTACCTGCGTCTGTTGCTGTTCGAGTCCTATAGTTTGGTTTTTCTTGCTTGAGCTCTGGGCGTTCAAATTTATGCCATCCTCCTTAGGGTTGGTTATGCAGTCGACTCAAGGTGCCTGATTTGTTGTTGCTGGAACTGCTCTTGGAATCACACTCATTTCTGTTTCCTTCTAATTGCCTACACTATTCATCTTTTCAGCGATTTTAATTATCTGATGAAATAGCTTATGATGATTTTTGTGAGATGCCTAATGTTTGTCTGGGTATGGATTGCAGGACGTTGGTGAAAATAATGGAGAAGATGAGACACCTCAGCCACAGGGTCCTGCTAAGGTCAGTACTTTTTGTGGATGTGATTTTCTGGGTAAAAATAAATAAATAAATGTAATATGAAGATTTCAACTTTTCTGGTAGCATGGCTCTGGATTGGAGAAGTCGTTCGTCAAATTTTGCAAGCATATAAGATTTGAATTTTATAGTAATAAGTTGGGTGCTCCAGTTGTTGTTGTTGCTGCTCACACAAGTTAGGTGCTCAAGTGGAATGGTTAACCCATTGAGGGAATGTATGGCAGCGTGCTATGAAATAGAGTAGAAATGAATAAGAATTATCACTTTACAAAGCCTACCTGAACTTACCTTTGTGTTTGTGCTTGTTATGATTTTTCCTGCTCGCAAGAAGTCACGTGGACATGGGAGACCGCCCAAGTACCTCGCTAGTCACTAGTCGCTACCGCTGCCTCTGCCTCTGGGGTTTTTGAGGTTCTCTAGTTCAATAGGACCTCCTCTAGGGTTAGTCGATGGATTTAGTTGCTTTATTTATCTTTACCTGACCTTGAATCCTGAGCTTGCTTTTGTTGTTAACATTTTCCATTATTCCAATTCTATTAGTATTCACTGAAGAACTTGCAGTAGTTCCTGTGGGATGCTTATTGGCACCTGCTTTGTATTGCAGGAAAATGGTCAAAACAACGGACATGAGGAGACTCAGCAGCTGGATTCTTCTAAGGTAATTTTTTCAACCAAAGATATCATTTTCCAGAGGTGGGGGATCTGAAACCATTCAAGCAAAGCATTTCTTTATCTCTTCTTTTCTCTCTTGCACAGTTATAAAGGTCTCACTTAGGTATTCCAAGCAAGGGGGTTGCCTGATTTTCCTGATGTACTTTTGCTTGTTGTAGTTTCACATTGCATATTCAAACTATGACAAACACTATATACACCTCAGATGCAATGTCTCAAGCTACTGTAAATAGTATATGCGCATAATACATTAAAAACAACGGCACTTAGTTACTTTCTCTGAACCGTCCTGCATGTGTGCATATCTGTTACAAATTAGTTGTTGGAATCTGCAGAAGGAATCAAATATGTGTCATCAGTGCCAAAGAAATGATAATGGAAGAGTTGTTCGCTGCATGGGGTGCACAAATTATAAGAGGAGATACTGTGTGAAGTGCATCAAACGCTGGTTTGCTCCCTCTGAAAGCATTGTTTTATAGGATCTCTTTCTTTGCGTCACTGTGTTAATGCTGTTTCATGTTGAGTAATCTTTGCTGCTTATGCATCTGGGATGATCTACACAGGTATCCACATTTATCAGAGGATGACTTTGTTGAACGCTGCCCATTTTGTCGTCATAATTGCAATTGCAAAACTTGTTTGCGGTCGTCAGATATAAAAAAGAAGGTTTTTTGTTTTTATTTTGTTTCATTTCTCTTCTTTCTTCCCCTTGCCTTAGCCTGTTTGATATTAAGGTGTGTTTTCAGTTCTCGTCTTTGTTTCCTCGCTTCAACCTGTTTCCTCCTTTTGCCTTTCCATAGGTTGATAAATGGGAAGTATCTAAAGACGATAACATCAAATTCTCTATGCGCATTGCACACTTTCTACTCCCTTGGTTGAAAGAATTTCATGAGGAGCAGATGGTAGAGAAATGTATTGAGGCCTCAATTCAAGGTATTATTAGCATTGTGAGTTTTTCGTTTTCCAACTTAGGAGCATGGATGTATTTTATTTGTTACTTGTTACTTCTCTTCATGCCATTTGGGACTACCCCAACTTGTTTGGGACTAAAATGCTTTGTTGTTCATGCCATTTCTAATTGTGCTTTTAAAGCAGGGGTTGCTGCTTGCAAACTAGAGGTTCCTTTAGCTACGTGTGAAAGTGATGAACGGATATTCTGGTTAGTCTGGCTTTCCTTACAAAGAGTGGAAAAAATTTATTGCTTCAGATGTCTAATTCAATATTATATTGTGACAGCGACAAATGCAGGACATCTATTGTTGATTTCCATCGAAGCTGCAACAAATGTTCCTATGATCTCTGCCTCCGCTGCTGTGGGGAGCTTCGACGTGGCCTTATTCCAGCTGGTGGTGTTAATAGTGAAAAGGTAACCAATCTACCTAACAGTGGACATAAGCAAGATTTGAAACACGAGAGCTATGATAGTGCTGCTAGTCAAGAACCATCTTATGGACATAGTGGCGAGTCAAGAGCTGCTGACGGTAGCATTCCTGTCTTGAGGCAGTGGAGGGTGAATAATGATGGAAACATACCTTGCCCACCATCAGCATTTGGTGGTTGTGGCAGCTCTATTCTTGAACTTAAGTGCTTGTTTGAAGAAAAGTTTATTATTGACTTATTGGAGAAAGCCAATTCAGTGGTCAACAGTGGGAAGATGTTGGAGCTGGGAGGGTCAAAATGTTCCTGCTTCACAGAACATGGTGATATGAAAGGCACAATCAATGAATCTTTACGGGAATCTGCTTCGAGAGAGAACTCTAGTGACAACTTTTTGTATTGTCCAACTGCACAAGATGTTCAAAATGGAAATTTGGATCATTTCCAGGAGCACTGGTTGAAGGGCCAGCCTGTTATTGTTCGTGATACACTTGCATTGACTTCTGGATTGAGCTGGGAGCCAATGGTTATGTGGCGGGCATTGCGGGAAAAGAGAGATAAGGATAAAGATGAGCGACTGTCAGTTATGGCTCTTGAATGCCTGACATGGTGTGAGGTTTGTGATATCACTGTGACTGTTATTGGAATTTAGCCATTGTTATAAGCTAGAACTGCTGCTGGGTTTTACTACATGCAGAGTAATTTATAGCTATAATGTTGTGGCTCCCTTTCTGCCTGGATATGGTAGGCTTTAATGCTGTGCTTTTGCTGAAGTGTGATACTGAAGTTTCATTATTTATGTAATGTTTTGTATCTTTTATATCGGTGTAGTTAGTCTGCCGTATTAGAACTTAGGTTGCAGCTTGCCAAAGTTCCTGTTAGTATTAGAAGCCCAATACCTTTTTCTGAGATACATCTTGAATTCATGAGTTATTTTATACTACTGCTTTGGCTCATAGTATATGTGATTACCGTCTTTTAGAAGCATATATATGTCCAATGTTGCACTTGCTAGCCACGCCATATTTTTTATTGATGTTTCTGACGCACAAAAGGCTTGGTTGTTGTTGTTGATTTTTCCGACACGCCTTTTACCCCCATGTTTTCCAAATGTAGGTTGATATAAATATTCACATGTTTTTTGCTGGATATTCCCGTGGGCTTGTTGGCCCGGAGAATTTGCCTCTGTTACTTAAGCTAAAAGATTGGCCACCACATAGTTCTTTTGGAGAGCGACTACCACGACATGGTGCAGAGTTTATGTCTGCTTTGCCTTTTCGTGATTATACAGATCCAGAATCTGGTCCCCTTAATCTAGCAGTGAGGTTGCCCTCAAATGTTAACAAACCAGACCTTGGTCCAAAGACCTATATTGCTTATGGTGTTGCTCAAGAGTTGGAAATTGGTGATTCTGTTACCAAGTTGCATTGTGACATGTCAGATGCGGTAAGCAAATGATTTTTGCTTGTGTTCATTTGAGAATTTTGTTGGGCATGTTCCATTTTAATCCAAAACAACTTTACTTATCTGTATCCTTCCATGATCATAAAGAAATTGATATGGTTCATTAGATCACATTCTGCTCTAGGAACCTATGATGTCTTTTTCTATACCCCTGTTGGCTTGTTGAAACTTGCTTATGTCTAATGTTGTCTTTTGAATTGTTATTTTCCTAAGCATGTTTACAAATATCATTTCTAGGGGTTTCAATGCTTGAAGTTACATTGACTGGGATAATGCTTTAAGCAATGGCCTAGTACCGGTAATGTGAACTTCAGATTGGATAAGAAAAATCTAGACAATAATAACCTCGATTATCAAGATGTATGTTTTGCCATTGCTTAATTTTCCTTGTTTCATACCTTTCATTTTTTAGAATTTGCAGTTTGTACTTCTGTTTCTTGCTAAGGTTTATGAGTGGTCTGTATTCTTATTTTTATTTGTAAACAGGTCAATATCCTCACTCATACTGATGACATAAAGCTTAAGAAAAAAAGGATTACAGCAATAGATAAAAAAAAGGCTAGCTTAACTGAAAAGGAAAGGAGTGAACATGTTCAAGCTTCCCAAATAGATTCTGATGCTGGTATGCCAACAGCTCTCAGTGAATCAGACAATGGACCAAGAGCTGAAGAATGTGGAAGTGACTCTGCTGTTAAGCAGGAGCAAGCACTCCATGTTGCTTCAGAGCAGAAATGTGGTAAAGAAGATGTGGTATCTTATGGAAGAAGAAAAAGAAAGATAAGAGCAGACAAGGGGAACAATAGGGGACGGATCACAGTTGCTCTTGAGTCACTCCATGAGGAGGATCCCTCATCTTTAGAGGGAAGTCAGCCAGAGGGTGGTGCACTGTGGGATATTTTCCGGCGGGAAGATGTTAGCAAATTGCACGATTATCTAATGAAGCATGCAGATGAGTTTAGACACTGCGATTATGAGCCAGTGAAGGAGGCAAGTGATTCTACCTATTATTTGACTTCCATTTTAGCATCTGATTTTCATGTTGCATGAGTAACCTTTTTTTTGGCAGGTTACTCATCCTATACATGATCAGTTTTTTTATCTGACAAATAAGCACAAGAAAAAGCTTAAGGAAGAATATGGTCAGTTAATAACCCTTAATGTCTTTCCCGAACTCAATATTTTAACCTAGTGGACAGTTTCTTATTTCATCACTGCTTATGCAGGAATTGAGCCTTGGACGTTTGAACAGAAACTTGGTGAGGCGGTATTTATCCCAGCAGGATGTCCCCACCAGGTTAGAAATTTGAAGGTATGAAATTTCAGACATGGAAAAAAAATAGCATCTTCCATTGCTATTAGTGACATTGTGAATCAAAATAATTGCTAACTGGTGGTACTTTTTTATCGGGCAGTCATGCATAAAGGTTGCACTTGACTTTGTTTCTCCGGAAAATGTGCGAGAATGCATCAAGTTGACAGATGAATTCCGTCTGCTTCCAGAGGGGCATAGGGTGAATGAAGATAAACTAGAGGTGTGCCTTTCTTTTTTTTTTTTTCTTTTGGGAGAGGCTTAAAATGAGCTATTGTGGTCACGAGTTAACCTCTTGTGCATGATGATATGCCAATTTTGGGAGCTCTGAACCCCTGCCATTGCTATTTTGACATTCTCGCTGACTACAATTTTGAGCTAGAATTTAACATCTTACGAGTCCCCTTGAATATGGATCCACAGGTCAAGAAGATAGCTCTTCATGCGCTCAACCAAGCCATTAAGGATATCACTGAAGTTGATTGTGAGTTAAGGTCGGTGGCCCACTAGCTATTCTGTAATTTGCTCCGGTTACATGTTATACTTTTACTGTGATTGATTACTGAGATGTTTTTGTTTGTTGGCCTTGCGCTCGTCAGGTCAAAGAATGAAGATGGGCCTAACTGTAGCTCCAATGAACCTGCAGAAATAGATGAGGATGAGAAGTGACCTACCATGTGTAAAAGATGATGATGCATGGGTAGCCTACTCATGTTTTGTGAATTCTGAATGGTGCCGGTTTTGGTAAAACTTGTGCTTTTGCTAGTAGTCTCTGGCCGCCGTAAACTCGTAAGGCCGGTGACCGGCTGTGTATTCTGTACTGCTGCTGTATATGATGTCCCCCACTTGGGGTTGGGGGGCACTAAACTAGCTGATTGACTGTATATAGGCCTAGCAATAGCAATAGCAATAGCAACAACCTCGAGTGGTTGAGTTGAGGTAGCAAATACATTACGTGGCATCTTTTGTTTGTGCGCATTAATATACTGATAAATATATGCTTCGCACCACATAAGTAGCAGGGTGATGAAAGAGATGCAGCAGGGACGCTTGTGGATTTTGCATCGATTAAGACATGAGAGGGTCTTGGTAAAACCGTGTAGTACGTACAGTAGTATATTATTACCGGGGTCGTCGTCGTCGTCGTCAAGATGAACGAAACACGCACGGTCTTCCCTTATCCGGCTTTGGGGCACTCCCATATTTTCGAATCGGTGCTGATGAACGCCACTCCAATATTATTATTTTTCGTTGAGCATGATGTCCCTGTCCCTGCTAGCAGCAACTATTCCCACTTACTAGCTGTCAATTCTGCCAAGGCGAAACGGACGTTTTTCGCAAGAAATAAAAGCTGAAAACGGATGGACGGAGCAGATCTGTTTTTCATGTTTTCTAGGACATTGTTGGACCCGGTCAAGGAAGAGCGGTTTATGGTTCTACTAATTCTATTCTTTTTCTATGGGAGGAGCTACTGCCAATACTCCTGTATATCATCATCGACTGAACAAAACACAGACAACTTAAAAAAGGTGATTGTTGTCTAAACTGCTAAACCACGCATTGCTAACATCAAAGGATATACGTTCTCAAATATGGCAATCATATATAGGTCCACTGCTGTGTACTACAATACAAATTCTGTGAATGGAATGACGAAATATAGAAGAAGATTGCACATTATGATTCGTGCGGCGATGCTCCACTCATCATATATAATACTGTACTTACAATGCTTCATAAATGACTACGGCCGAGTTTATTTACGATCCTAGCAGCTCTCGCTCTTCTGACACATGGACTGTTCCGTCCACTTTTTACCACTGTAGCGGGGAGCTGCTCTTGTTTTTGAGGCTGAAATGAACCGGGAGCAACGAAGCGGCATTTTTCAGCTTCGGCAGCTCCCGCTCTTCTCCTGTAACAGTACCAGAGCTGGAGTGGTAAAGATCAGAAACAAACACGTAACCCTACATAGGCCAGCTGGTGAACGTCCGGGTTACAACTTTTCACGATTTTTGCTTCTTCTTTATGTACTAAATTAAAATTATTTTGGCACTAACAAGTAGTACCACGAGATGAGGTCACCAACGCATTAGCTGGGCCAAAGGAATTTTGTCCTTTCAGCATGATGGCCAAGTTTCAAAGGGTTGTTAGTTGTTCTGGAACAAATTCATACGGGGCATACTTTTTTCGTTTCTAAATTATTATTATCGTTGACTTCTAATATCGATTTTAAGCATTCATCTTATCAAGATATTAATTCAATTATATAAAACTATAAGACACGGTTTAAATAATTTTAGTGATACAGTAAACTGTAAAAATATATTATATTTACCAGGATTTTTAATAAGTAAGAACAATATTAAATTAGAAGTCAACCGCAACAACTTTTATCAAGTCGTTTAAAAGGAAATCTCTCTTGCAGCCACATGTCAGTCACATAATAGTTATACACGTATAAGTACATATATATATATATATATATATTATATATAGAAAGAGAAACAAGAGAGAGAAGAAAGAAGAAAAGATTCAAAATGAACAGCCGGCCGGCAGAACAGAGAAGAAGAGGACTAGAGGAGGAAAGCCGAGTCAGACAGAAGAACCAGGTCAGCTGACGCTGAGCTGAGGCTCCACCAGCGAACGAGTCCACCACCACTGCTATTCTCCCTCCACGCGCCCCCAGAGCACACCAGGTCTTCACTCTCCTCCTCGGTGTGGTGTCTGGTGTGGCGGGACCCACGCGTCAGCTGCCTCATTCAGATTTTCAGAGAGGAGAGAGGACAGAGGACCCTTGGCTTGGCTGGCGTCCGTATATATGGTGGAAACTTGCCGCGGTTCCCCACCATTCCCTCTCCTCCGCTCCATTCCATTCCATTCCATTCCATTCCTCCGACGACCCGACCGACCCAAAACTAGGAGCCATGGCCGCCGCCGAGCCCCCGCCGCCTTCCGGCTCGGGCTTCTTCGGCATGCTCAGCTTCCGCCGCAGCGCCACCGCCGTCGCCTCTTTCGACCCGGCGCAGGACGACGAGCTCCTCGCCCTCGACGCCCTCCAGTCGCACGTCGCCGACCGCCTCGCCGCCCTGCTCTCCCACGCCCAGCAGCAGGGGGGCCCCGCCCTCTCCCTCCCTTTCCTCTCCAAGCTCCTCGACGCCGTCGCCTCCTCCGACGCCCCCTTCCGCGACGTCCTCGCCGTCGGTCCCGTCGCCGCCGCGCTCTCCAGGCCGCCCGCCGACCGCCTCGCCGCCGACCTCCTCGACCGCGCCGTCAAGACGCTCGACGTCCTCAACGCCGCCTCCCTCACGCTCTCCTCGCTCCGGGGCACCCACCGCGCCGCGCTCACCGCCGCCTCGTGCCTCCTCGCCCCCGCCCTGCACCGCGCACACCTGGCCCGCGCGCGCAGGGCCATCGCCAGGATCTTCCCAGAGGACTCCAGGCTCGCCGCCGCCTCCGCGCCGTCCCCCTCGTCCCGCACCATGCGGGCGCTCTCCTTAAGCGTGTCCAAGAACTGGTCCGCCGGGCGCCACATGAACGCCATGGCGGCGCACCTCGCGCCGCCTCCGCAGGCCTCTGCCGTCGCCGGCGCGGGGTGCGGCCTCGGCCTGGCCCTCTACACCATGAGCTCGGTCCTCGTATTCGCCATGTGGGCGCTGGTGGCCGCGGTGCCGTGTCAGGACAGGGCCTCCGCGGCCGTCAATCCCCCGGTGGCGCCGCCCAAGCAGGCGCAGTGGGCGGCACCCATGTCCGCGCTCCAGGACAGGATCGCAGAGGAGTGGAGGCGGAGGGAAAAGAAGGGATCTTGTTCCGGGTCCTCCTCCTCTGGCACAACCGGGCTCCTCGCCGAGACGCAGGCCGTGGAGCGCGCCGCGCGGCACCTCAACAGCCTGCTCGAGGAGATCGCCGAGGAGGAGGAGGAGGGGGAAGAGATGATGCGCGAGGAGCGCGCGCGGGACGTCACGGAGCGCGCCGAGGAGCTGGCGGCGTGCTGCCGGCAATTGGAGGAGGGCCTGGCGCCTCTGGAGAGGCAGGTGCGCGCCGTGTTCCATCGCGTGGTCGCCTGCCGCGCCGAGGTCGTGCGCTGCATGGAGAAAACCACCACCACCAGCAGCAGCAATGCCTCGGCGTCTGGCGCGCCGCCGCCGCAATATCACTCCTTCTGATCGGAAGCCAGTAATAATGGCCTTGATTGATCGATTGCTTTTTCAGGTCCTTCCCACTTCTGTACTGTACCTGTACTGTACCATTCTTTGATTTGTGTACTGCTGCAATGACCTCCCTCCCCACTTCTTGTGTAGATAAGATGTTGCTGTAAAATCTTGACACCTCGTCGGACTTGGATTAGTTTGTGTATTTGTAATTGTCGATGCTGAAGAGCAGTGAGAATTTTTATGTGCTGCCTTTGGGTTTGTTGCTTCTCAGTTTTTTGCACTTGTTTGGAACCAATCACCCAATCGGACCTGCTGCAACTTGCAATCGACCTCGCCAGACGTGTTGCAACTTGCAATTGACCTTTTCACACATCCAACAATTTGTTCAGTTCAGGTCCTGCTGCAAACATGTTTTTAATTTTTTTTCTCTCTCTTTGGAGAACACGCCTTCTTGCCCAAAAAAGGTGAGGGTATCTTCATTGATGGCATGAAAATGGAGTATGCAAAAAGTATCTTGACTTGAGATAATTCGTTGATGCAATCAAACGGGTTGACTCAAGATCGGGCTGCACCTAACAATAACCTGAGTACCTGACCAAGATTTCAATGGCCAGAGATGTGCAGGCCACCAAGGAGGCAGGACCGCCTCCTGAGCTGGGCATAGGACCACTTTCCTTTCCTTTATTCTAGTACTACGGCTTATCTTCCAGCAATCCTGAAGCTGCTGTTCGTTCTTTTCCTTTTCCTTTTAGATAAAAAAAAAAAACGGGACTGGATGCTTTGCTGGCTTCTCCTTGCAGGGAATAGAACATATAGATTTTTCCTCTGCTGCTGTATTGGCTACATACAGATGATCAAGTTGAACCCAAATGTCAGTCAAAGATATTACAGACAGTCCTTCGCCCAAAAAAGAAAGATATTACAGACAGTGTGGAAGTTGACACAAATAATTTTTCTCTTCTGTTTTAAACAAGAATAGATAGAGCAGCATGATCATGAGCCTGACATTGTTCAACCATTGTTGAGAAAATTAAAAAGAAAGCCAAGGAATATTTTCTGAAGGTTCCATCGTTATCGGTTAGCCCTTGAACCCTGTCGCTCCTCTTTACCTCACATGCTCCAACATGGCAACTGTTGGCATTCACAAGTTGTTGTGTGCTGCTACTTTTTGAACCAGCAAAAGCCATTTGGAATGGATGCTGCATCACACCACTATCTGTGATCGTTAGCTTTTCCATTGCACGGTCACGCATTCATATTCTTAGCTAACCTGAACTGAAAGACCAATGCATGCATGTATTCCTTCCATTTTTATTTTTTCAATTGTTGATGTTTGCAAGTTTACACTAACAAACATCAATAATTTAAAACCGAAGAGAATACTACTCACCTCCCAATCGGCTAAAAAAAAAACAAACAAAACAAAATGAGCCGCATCACAGGCTAAAGTTACCATCCTTTTCTTGTTTCACCCAACCCAATTGTGGGAGAGTTTTCTTTTCTTTTCTTTTTGACAACCAATTGCCGAGAATTATCTCATATACGTTCATCCTGGTCTACTGGGCTAGGAATAGTACACAAGGCTTGTGGGCCGGCCCGCTCTTTCATCTCTTTGCGCTTCACGCATCCAACAGCAAAATTTGTCAATCTCCTGTTCGACTTGCCCTTCTCCTCGAGTCTTTCAGTGTTGCCGCCGACCACTGGTAGTGGTATCCCATCCGCTTGCATGGCAGAATCAGGAGCTCACATAATATTTCTCGATCGTGTCCACAAAATCCCCTCCATAAAGAGCGAGGAAGAAGCAGCAGGTGAAACATCGGAGCAAGCAATGGAGGAGAACGGTCTGAGTCTGCTCCTCCTCTGCGCCACTCTCTCCCTGACACTCATATTCTTGCTTCGCCACCACACCCGATCAAAGTCGACCGGCGGCCAGCTCCCACCCGGGCCGCCGGCGCTGCTCTTCCTGGCCAAGTTCTTGGCGCTCCGGCGGTCCATCTTCGACCTCGGGCCGCTCCTGCGCGAGCTGCACGCGCGCCACGGGCCCGTCATCTCCGTCCGCCTCGCCCGCACGCTCGTCTTCGTGGCGGACCGCCACCTGGCACACCGCGTCCTCGTGCAAGGAGGATCCACTTTCGCCGACCGCCCGCCGCAGGTGGAGCCCAACATCCTGATCAGCGGCGGCCGCAACATCAGCTCCGCGTCGTACGGGGCCTACTGGCGCCTGCTGCGGCGCAACCTCGCCGGGGAGGCGCTGCAGCCGTCCCGCGTCGCCCTCTTCGGGCCGGCGAGGAGGCGGGCGTGCGACAACCTCGTCGCGAACCTCCGCCGTGAGAGCTGCGGCAAGGTGGTCACGGTCCGGCCATTCCTGCGCCGCGCCATGTTCGAGCTGCTCGTGTACATGTGCTTCGGCGCGCGGCTTGAGAAGGAGGCGCTCGACGAGATCGAGGACGTGCAGGCGCCGGCTGCTGGTCTCCGTCACCTCCTTCCCTGTGTTCGCCTTCTTCCCGGCCGTCACCAAGCGGCTCTTCCGCAAGCGGTGGGCGGAGCTCGTCGCCCTGCGCCGGAGGCAGGACGAGCTGTTCGTCCCGCTCATCCACCGTGCCCAGCCGCCGCATTACGCGGAGTCCCTTCTGTCCCTGCGCGTGGCAGACGATGACGCGGGCGAGGACCGCCCTCTCACGAACGACGAGATGGTGAGCCTCTGCTCCGAGTTCCTGGACGGCGGCACGGACACCACGGTGACCTTGGTGGAATGGATCATGGCGGAGCTGGTGAACCGCCCGGACGTCCAAGCCAAGGTGCGCGACGAGGTGGTGGCGAAGAAGAGTTCCGATTCCGAAGCAGAGCCAGACCTCAGCGCCGTGCCGTACGTCAAGGCCGTGGTGATGGAGGGCCTGCGCCTGCACCCGCCAGGCCATTTCATGCTCCCGCACGGTGTGCAGCGCGACGCCGACATCGCCGGGTACGCGGTGCCGAAAGGCGCCGAGGTGAACTTTTTGGTGGCGGAGATAGGCCGCCACGAGACGGTGTGGACGGTGCCGCGGGAGTTCCGGCCGGAGAGGTTCCTTGACGGCGGCGAGGGGTGCGGCGTCGACATCACGGGCAGCAGGGAGATCAAGATGCCGTTCGGCGCGGGGAGGCGCATGTGCCCTGGGTACGCGCTGGGCATGCACCACGCCCAGTACTTCGTGGCCAGGATAGTGCGGGACCTGGAGTGGCGGCCGCCATTGGATTTGGATGGCCAGGCGGTGGACATGGAGGAGGAGCTGGAATTCACCACCGTCATGAAGCATCCCCTACGTGCACGCGTCGTAGCCAGAAACTGAGATATTTTCACCCTCTGTCTCTCTAAACTCACTCACTCATCAAAGGTACGGTACTAGTGCCATGGGAGCAGTAAGTACATACAGTAGTAATATTTTGTATTTTGACGAGATAGAGTAGTAATATTATGACAGTTGCAAATTAAATCAAAACCGAAACAGAACTTTACGTAGACGGTACTGTTATTAATGGAATATATGTGAATTTAGCAGGAAAAACCTCCGTGCAGGTCTTCCACAGATTCGAATGAAAACATTTGTACGTGATTGTGGGTTATGAAATTTTCATTATTGTACAGAATAATAACAGGCTTTATACGAGCACTGAACAGAAACAAGCGTAACAGGCGGCCTTGAGCTCGATGTATCGATCTCTGTTTGATTACTACAAGATAAAAGGCGTGGATCAACAAGTCCTGGGTATGATGCGAGCCTTGAGCGGGTGCTTCATGACGGTGGTGAAATCCAGCACCTCCGTCATGTCAACGGCCTCACCATCCGCCGGCGGCAGCCACTCCAGCTCCCTGACGAGGCTGGCCACCAAGAACTCCAGGTGCAGCAGCCCCAGCGTGTACCCGGGGCACATCCGCCGCCCGGCGCCGAAAGGCATCATCTTGATCTCCCTGCTCCCCGTCACGTCGACGTCGCACCCCTCGCCGCCGTCTAGGAACCGCTCCGGCCGGAACTCCTTCGGCGCCGTCCAAGCCTTCTCGTCGCGGCCGAAGCCGGCGAGCAGGAAGTTCACCTCCGCGCCCTTGGGCACCCTGTACCCGGCGATCTCCGCGTCGCTCAGCACGCCGTGGGGCAGGACGAAGTGCCCCGGCGGGTGCAGGCGCAGGCCCTCCATCACCACTGCCTTCAGGTACGGCATGCCTCCTTGGAGGCCTTCGCGTCCGTCGAGCTCTGCTTCGGAATTCTTCACCTCCTCGTACAGCTTGGCCTGGACATCCGGGTGGTTGACGAGCTCCGCCATGATCCATTCCAACATGGTCACCGTCGTGTCCGTGCCGCCGTTGAGGAACTCGGAGCAGAGGCTGACCACCTCGGAGTCCGTGAGCGGGCGGTCGCCCTCGTCTGCCACGCGCAGGGCCAGAAGGGAGTCGGCGTAGCACGGCGGGTCGTCGCCATCGCCACGGCGGGTTCGCCTGGCGTCGATGAGCGGGACGAAGATCTCGTCCTGCCTCCGGCGCACCGCGACGTACGCCTGCCACCGCCGGCGGAACAGCCACTTGGTGACGGACGGGAAGAAGGAGAAGATGGGGAAGCTGGTGATGGAGCGGAGGATCTGCTGCTGCAGCTCCTGAACCTCGTCGAGCGCCTCGCTCCCGAGCCTGGCGCCGAGGCTCATGTACACGAGCAGCTCGAACATGGCGCGCCGGAACGACGGCCTCACCTCGACGGCCCGGCTCGATCCGTCGTCGCCGCGCGCGCGGAGGAGGTCGGCCAGGAGCGCGTCCCGCGCCCGCCGCCTGGCCGGCGCGAAGAGGCTGACGCGGGCAGGGTGCAGCGCCTCGGCGGCGAGGTTACGGCGGACGAGGCGCCAGTAGGGCCCGTACGGCGAGGTGCTGATGTCTCGCGCGCCGGCGGTGAAGAGGAGGCCGGTCTCCGGGAGCAGCGGACGGTCGGCGAAGGTGGCGCCGCTCTGCACCAATACGCGGTGCGTCAGGTGGCAATCCGCCACGAACACCAGCGTGCGGAACAGGCGGACGGAGATCACGGGGCCGTGACGCTCGTGCAGCTCCTGAAGGAGCGGCCCGAGATCGAAAATTGAACGGCGGAGCGCCAAGAACTTGGCCAGGAAGACCAACGCAGGCGGTCCCGGAGGCAGCATGCCCCTACCGGAGCTCTTGCGACCATGCCCATGCTGAGTCAGAAAGAGAAACGAGGCCGCAACAACGGAGATGGTAACGCAGACGAAGAGCAGGGGGGAGGTGAAGTCCATTGCTGTTCCTCCTGTTGAGCTAGTCTCACCGCGAGCTCCGGTGTGCTGTTAGTCGTACTCGTCTGTAGCTTGGGTACGAGTCCAATCTTCTTATCTCCACTGCTTACTCACTTTTTTTAATTATTTTTTTAGTGTATAATAGTCGTACTAAGTAAAATATTTATCGTATTTAGAATCCGACAACGATTCAGAGTATTATGCACTCTAAAAATCCTTGTTTTTTTTGTGTGTTCTAAACGTCATCAAAGGAATATGGTAGCTCTTTTAGTTAGAAACAACTTGTGGAAAGCGATTTGAAACTAATTTTAGACATGATGCTGAACAGCACGGCAAAATCAACCAACTTTTCATCATGATTATGAATGTCCTATCCTCAAATCACGATCCAAGTTGCAGCTTACCATCGAGTTTATATAATTCCCTACGGTTTGACTAGACTGAGAATTGAGATCGCACATGCTCATCGATATGCTGTTGCGGCTTTGCTTTGACAACCAGAACAAAGAAAAAAAAAATCTTCAGTTGCTTTGCGAAACGACAAGGTCCTCTTTTCCAAGGAACAATGGGTGCTTTGTCAAGATGGAAGCTGCGGCGTGATGCGCTTCCAGTTTTCCCAATCCAGACCCCAGACCACTGAAAGCATTGCACATAAATCGTCTAGAATATCCTTACCATTGCATGCCAATGCAAACAAAGAGCAGAGTATTGGTTCCAACAGTAATGATAAATATTGATTGCCATCGTGAGTGTTAGCATACAAAAACGAATTAAACCCAACCGATGCTTCTATTGCCATTCCCATGTAGCAGGTTGGCTGTTTTATGCTAATTGACACTGGCCCGATGCAAAGTGAGATAAATATCAGTACATGCTATTTCAGAGATGTACTGTCAGTCACTGTGGCACGACAATAGCCTATATTCAAGGCTGTAGATATTACAAGAAAATTATCATATGACACAATCGTGCAGAGATGTTTTATCAAATAACTCTTGAGAGTCACAAAAACATCGATGAGTTACAACCAAAATTAGCTACATTTAAACAAGTTCAGATATTATAGGCATTTAATTTTCTAAAATATCAGTTCTAGCTTAAAGTCTAGAACACAACTGCATAAAAAGCAATTTCATCGACTGGGGGAAGCGCACTGCGTTCATCATCAATTCACTCCAGCATCCTTAACATCGATGGTGAATTCGTACTCCTGATCACAGCCAAGGTAGGAATCTGACATCAAGTAAATCATGTAATCTTTTCTCCCTGATTCTGCTGGAGCAGTGAACTCAAGTTTCACTCTTGCCCTCTTTTGGAGGGCCACTCTTTTGATTGCCAGCAATTGGTTAGTGAACCTATCACCAATCACCAGCCACCACCCTTCTTCCTTCGGCTTTGGGAACCTTGGTGCATGAACAGGCCCAACCTCAGAAGAAGGCAAGTTTGACATGTCACGCTCTAGGGTCACTTGCACAGTAACATTGTCGCCAGCACCTATATCATCACCCTCACAGACCTCATAAGCCATATCAACATTGGGGAACCGTTTGAAGAATTCCATGATGTCCTGCAGCTGAGAGTTCGATAACTGCAAAAGGTCCCGCATCGCATCAACACTCATCTCAACAAGATCAAAGATACTCTCGATGGGCTTTGCTTCATTTTCCTGGCATCTCCGGGCCAAATCCTTAGTGAAGTGTGGAACTTGAAGCAGCACAGAATCACGATCCCACATGCCCTGTGTCACCATTTGACTCAACTCCATTGTACTGAGTGCCAGACTAAGCCAGCCATTGCTGGAGATAACATCAACCATTGCCTGAAGCAACCTGTGTGCAGACAGGAGGATCTCCCGCTGATCAGCTGCAAGGTTCCCAACCACAGTGTGCCTTGAAAAATGGGCTTGCAGCAGTGCATTGGCCTTGACATGCGGATCACCATACTTTGGCTTCTCGATAGAAAACCTTTGGTGTCGAACAAGCCTCTCAATGTATTCTTCCTCACCAGGTCGACTTGGAAGCTCTGCATATTCTGAAGCAGATGCCAGGATCTCCAGGAGACCTTTCATCTTAGTTTTCTGGGTGAGCATCGAACTGAAACGTTCAATAGTTGTGTAGCTAATGTAGTAGTATGAAGCAATGAGCCCAAGGTTGAGCGGTTTCAGGTACATATCCTCCTCTATAGCCACACACTTACTTGACTCTAGATCATTCAGAATAGTCTCAACCAGCTCTGAAAGATGATCTGAAAGATGCCTGTGACTTACACCTTGAAGATTGTAGTAGTTAGGATTCTTTGTCAACCGCCGATACATGAAACTCCAGGTAAGATAATCTACAGCATCTTGCTTGTTTTCTATAACACCAACAACCACCTCAGCATTCATATGATCATGCAAGAAATGGTGAAGTTGGCTCTCAACAGGGAAGGCCTCAAAAAGGAACTTTTTGTAGTATTCTTTGCGAGGGGCATGGCACAGTATGACACATTTCCCTGAGTTATCTTGGAGTGGTCTGCTGGCATGACCCATCATTTGAAGCAGGTCAGCTATTGGATAATCAGTGTGAGCATTCTCACGGCCATCATAGTACTGGGTCCCCATGACAACAACCAAATGAGCGGGCAATGATCTACCCCAGCAAATTGTGCTGCTTGCAATACAAACTTGGATTCTCCCACCAAGGAACAGCTGGGTTACAACTTCCTGATCAAATTCACTTAGACCCTCATGCAAGTAGCCTACACCACATTTAAGTGTGTTTCTAAGTGTCTCTTCTTCGACACTGCTGGTGAAAGTATCCATCTCATCTTCTGATCCAAGAAGGAAAGGTGTTCCACCACCCTCCATGCTAGAGTATGCACATAAGTCCAATGCAGTCAACCTTGCATGCTTCCTAGTAGGTACAAACACCAGTGCAGGTTTACCACTTTTTGCATGCTGTGTGATGGCAGTATATGTAGGCTTTGTCATTGCTTGCATCCGTGCCTCAAAGTTCGCAATATCCACACCCTGAATATGAATTTCAAGTGGCACAGGTCGCACCGCAGGAGGGAAGTTGAAGAGACCATGCGAGGTGGCCCCAATCCATTCACCAAGATCTTTCGCATTCGCAAGTGATGCTGAAAGTGCTACTATACGTATGTTGCTGCCAATATGACTTGAGATGCGCCTCATTCTTGATACAATAACTTCCAGGACATGTCCCTTCTCAGACCCAAGTAGATGAAGCTCATCAACAATAAATAAACTGACCTGTTGGATGTGCTTTCGCTGTTTCCAGCGGCGAGACAGTGCGTCCCACTTTTCAGGAGTACTGATTATTATCTCCCCCTTATCAAGAAGCTTCAGATCGGCAGCAGTTTCACCTGTGAGCTCAACTACCTTGGCAAACTCACCAAATTTACGCTCCCAGTCCCTAAATCTCTCTTTTGCAAGTGCTTCAATGGGAGCTATATATACAACCCGCATGTTGCTCTCACCAGACACTGCTTTCTGATGGTTCCTTAGTATAGCAAACTCTGCACATATCGTCTTTCCACTGCCCGTTGGAGCAGCGACCAACACACTGTCATCGCTGTTATACAAGACAGTGAACACTTGCGTCTGGATGGGATTGAAATGCTTGAAAGCATTATAGAGGCCCTCATATCGTGCATTTCTCAATGCACTAACAGGAAGAGGCTGCAGATCAAGCAGTTCAGTTGGTGGAGCATACTTTTCAGGTAGAATTAAGTGCCTAAAGCAAACAGGAAGTATTGTCTGAGAACCAAGCCACTTGTCAGAGACCACACGGATAAAATACTGAGGGGGCAATGGCTCATATATTGGCACTGTGAAGTTCAATGTATGATCTTCATCCACATATTGTTTCTTAAGCATGAAATACTCATGGTGAAGAATGTATTCTCCATCATTGTCCTCAACTATAACCCAGAAGGGCTCCACATATCCATGCACCTTATCATCCCACTGGAAATCAGGTGTAATAGTCAGCTCAAAACTCAAGATGGTACGAGTAATAGGCTGAACATGGGCTGACAGATTCAACTTTGGTAACTGGTGGATGCATTTGTGCAACTGCCTCCCCATTTTTGGAAAACGGATAAGCTCCCCAATTTCCTGTGATGAAAGATCATAATATCTTTCCCAAGCCAACTCTTTTTTCTCCAGTTTCATAAGGATTTCCTTAGGAATTCCAGGAAATTGACGTAGGGGTGTTTGGACATTCCACATTTGCTTATCGACCATCTTGCAAAGATTCAGAGCCTTCTCCGTTAGTTGAGCCCAGCCTCTCTTCAGAACTATCTCAAACAGAGCACGTAACAGACGACCGGCACTCTGCATTAGAGAAGAACATAACATCACTATATGCATATAGATGCAATTCAGGTTCAGGAAATGTACTCAGCAAGATAGAAGCAAGCAAATCGAGTTATAAGAAAGTATAATATGGAGAACGAGCATGTTACCTGTCTGATGTAGACCATATCAGAGCTAAGGGAAAGCCCCTCCAGTTTCAGCCTAGAAATATATGCTTGCAGAAGAACATTGATCTTTGCGCTGGGCTCCTCCAAGCTCTCTTTCACAGGGATTGGCACACGGTCCAATAGCTTTGCCAGTTCCATTTTCTCATCTTGCCGGACACCAACATATTTGAATTCTTCACTCAGAGAGAATAGCCGACACAGCTCAATATCACCCATTGTAGGCTTCAGGTACTCGTTATATGTCGAAATAGTTCCATGACTAATATAGTAATAACTGGCAATCCTCCCCAGGTCAGTAACTTGAAAGTACCCAGTTTTCCTGTCATACTTTATCAAATTGTTCCTATCCAGCAGATTTGCAGCAGAGTGTATCTGCAGAAGCACAAAAAAATAAAACATTATTCAAGAACAGGACAAGAAGAGATGGCATGCTGTAAAATTAAGTCTGTATATATGCAAACAATAGAGGATCTTTTTAACATCGACAAATACGGATATATATGCATCTGAAACACATTAATATGAAATAATGCAGACTAGATTCAACTTTCGCTTCCCCATATTCTGCTAATACCATGAAGCACAGCGAATGAAAGAAAAGCAGACACACTACCTAGGAAATTCAAAGATTTGAGATAATCCAACATTAATTTCTTTTGCCCATAAAAAAACTGTACTTTTTGCCTAAGGCAGATGTTCCTCACACGACAAACTATCTATCTAAATTTCATACGTATCAATGAACAAAAAGCATATTAATAGCGCCCTCCGTCCCAATTTAGTTATTGTTTTAGAGTCAGACACAAAAAATAAGGTAGAGTGGAAAAGGTATGGTGCATGGAAAACTAGAAGGAGAGAGATAGAGATAGAGAAGTATTGGGAAGAGAAAAAGGTGTATCAGGAAGCGAGAATGACATGTAATTTGGGACAAATGTTGGAGGCTAGAATGACAAGTAATTTGGGACAGAGGGAGTACTATGTTACATACTTACCAATACCCACATAAATCATGATATATCAGTATGAGATACTGCACATACTATGAAGGTGCTACACTTTCTGGTAGGAAAGGCAACAGTGTAAAGATGAACAGGACAGACACATAACCAGATTAACTGGTTTATTCAGCTATTCCACAACTGGAGTAACAAACAGGGCCCAAAAAAAAAAATGCTGCGAGGAAAAGAACAAATATTTCCATGGTCATCATAATGCAGTTCAAGTGTCGAATCAATATCTTGTAATTGTACTAGGATGTTGTTGCCCAAAGTACGGCAGTCATATCTCGCTAGCAGCCTGCATTGCCAGCATTTAGAACTTATCTATACATATGGCCCTACTGGAAAGGTCATTTACCACTGATGCTAGGGTATTACAATTATCATCACAAACGGCACGAAACCATATTTGCATGCAGAGTCAAGAGATCTATAGAGATTATTTCTATTAAGTAGATTAATCTAAGAAAATGTTCTAGCAATTAGAGCATTTTCACATTGGCAAGAGCAAGGAACAATGCAAATCCAGAGATATAAAACATAAAATCAATAAGAAATATGCTTCACCACAGAATTTTAAAAACTGTACAGAGTGTACTTACCAAGTCAGCTCTCCTTTCATCCAATGTTTTGTCACTCTCCAAAATATCTGCTGGCAAGCCATATAATGTAGGATTCCGAAGCATCCGAATATAGAGATAAGTGTAACCAAGCCACGAGCATGCCTCCCGAGCATTCTGTATGGTCCCCAGAACAATCTCTGCGTTCAGTTGATCAGCTAATTTGGATATGAACTGACTCTCGATAGGTAGCTGCTGATTCATAAGAGACAGGTAGTACTGCAGTTCACTGTGGCCAGTTAAGATTATCCCCTCTCCATGTGTATCATACTGCGGCCTTCCTGCACGACCAAGCATCTGCATAACGTCCAGCGGACTTAGTTCTGTCCAAGCACCTTTTTCTGGGTTGTAAATCTGGGTACCCTTTATGATAACAGTGTGTGCGGGCAGGTTAACACCCCATGCAAGGGTAGCCGTTGATACAAGAACTTGTATGTGCTTATCAGCAAAGAGTTCTTCAACAAGCTCACGGTCAACCCTTGCCATACCAGCATGATGAATGGCAAACCCATACGGCAGAAGCTCCTTGAGATCACTGCTTTTCACAAGGTCCGCATGAGTACTAAGAATCTCTTGGCTTGCACTCTCGTTTTTCAGAAAGCGGCTCAATGTGTCATTCGCCAAAGCAGCATCCCTGATGGCACGTGCAGTTTTTGCTGTCTCCTTCCTTGAGTGCACAAATATTAGCACCTGGTGCTTACCAGCAGCAGCCATAACCTTCTCATAACAAATCTCATTCATCAATTGGAACCTCTGTAGTGGCTTCCTCACAGTGATCCCGATGTATTGCTGAGCGAGAGGGCAAGGTCGGTAGGTGTTGTCGAAATAGAAGAGGCCATCCTTGCGAACACGCAAGAACACTGCAACATCTTCATAATTTGGCAGAGTTGCACTGAGCCCCACCAGACGAATATGTTCCTTGGTTGTCTCAATCTGCCGAACTGTCCTAGCAACAATGCTCTCCAGAACAGGTCCTCTGTTATCATGTAGCAGATGGATCTCGTCAATGATTAACAGCTTGACCATTTGGGTATAGGTTCTATCACCTGATTTCCTAGTCACGATATCCCATTTCTCAGGCGTTGTGACAATAATTTGTGTTTCATCAATCTGTTGTTTAGTCAAGTTTTGGTCTCCACTGAGCTCCCTTACAGTAACATTGTAATCTGCCAAACGCTTAGACAAATTCCCGACAACCTCAGCAACCAAAGCCTTCATTGGAGCCACATAGACAATCTTGTATTTGGTGTTGTCAAACTCTCCATCTTTCATATGCAGACCAATCTGCTGCAGAATCGTAAGCACGGCCACATTTGTTTTCCCAGCACCAGTCGGAGCGCAGAGAAGGATATTATCTGGTTTGAAGAGAGCTGTATCATAGACCCTGCTCTGCACCCTGTTAAGCTGTGTCATCCCAGCAAAAGCTGGTTGTGCCCACTCTGGCATTTCTGTTATTTTCACAATCTTCTCTCCGGTTTCATACGGCTTAGCTTTCAATGCTGGCACATGGACTTCCTCATAACCTTTATGAGGTGTTCTAAATGATCCATCAGGAAGCTCACATTTCTTGTTAGCCATGAAGAGACCACCCTGTTGAAAAGAGAGGCTCTCAAGGTCGAGCAGCTGCCTCTGTCCCTTCAACCATCCACCCTCCATATCCCGTTCCAGTGCCCCGCGCTCTCTAGCACCATCAGCAGCAGATGCGTCGCTGTTGAGAAGCCTCTTGGCCTCATCCCTGATGCTTTTCTCCAGATTCTTCTGCCTCTCCTTTGCAGATGCTCTAGTCGCATGCAGCTGCTCCAGTATTGGGGCCAGGCTTGGATCAGCCACCATCTCTTCTTCTATATTCTTGCGCTGGTCCTGGTCCTCAGCCCTGGCTAACCGGGTACACCAGACGATCTTGAGCCGGTTCCGAAGCAGCAGCTTGATAAGATCAAACTTCTCATAGTCCAAGAGCATGACAAGGCGATTCTCGACGTCCCTGTCATCACCCTCAGCTATTATCTTGAGTATCTCCTCTGCGAGCTTCTGGTTCTGCTGTGGATCCATTTCACCGTATGCCTGGGTTATTTTCCGCTGAAGCCAGTAAGCGTCGATGTCCTGGACATTAACATTCAAGGCCTGGTTGGCGTTCTCCAAGTCATCGTCATCTAACTCACCACCCATCTGCATACCTCCCGGACCATTCAACTCGGCCACATCGTCGTCCTCATCCTCATCAAGATCATCTTGGACCTGATGGCGAAATAGAAACAGATCACATTAGTAACATTTCATTCATTGGTGAGACAAGAGGCAGCGAAGGAGCAAATGAAAAAAAAATTAGATACCTGATCTAAGTCGCTATCCTCCTCTTCATCGGACTCTTCGAACTCGACAGCAACACCAATGTCATCGTCCAGGGTGGTGTCCATGCCATCGGCGCCAGAAGGCGCCGCAGCAGCAGAAGAGTCCCCAGAAGCATCATGGAAGTCGGTGATGAGCTTGCCAATGGAGACGAGCTGGTCGAATGTCTGGTTGGAGATGGTGTTGAGGAGCTTCTCGATCTCCTTCTTCTTATCGGGGTTCTTGATCTTGTCGTTCTTGAGGGTGGCGATGACCTCATCGGCAGCCCCGCCAAGGACGTCCTGGGGCTGGCCACCGAGCTGCTGCTGGATGATGCTGAGCAGGGCCTCGTACGCGGCGCGCGTCTCCTTGGTCTGGGGCTTGTAGACGACGTCGTCGGTGAGGGAGAGGACGGAGGCGTCGTGGTGGGAGGGGGCGCGGCGCCTGCGCTTGGAAGGGAGGTCGGGATCGGCGGAGGTGGAGGCGCGCTTCTTCTTGCCCTTGGACTTGGCGAGCTTCTCCTGGAGCTCTGGCGGCTTGGTCTGGACGGCGCGGTCGCCAAAGGACTTGGGGTTGATCTTACCCCATAGCGTCTCGGGCTCGCCGGTGGGCTCGTGGGTGTCGCGGGGGCGGGAGTCGGTGGTGAGGACGAGACTGGAGTTGGCGCGGTACTCGTACTGCTTGAAGCGAGCGTGCGCCTCGGCGCCACCGCCGCCGAGGTTAGCCATGGCTGCGAACAATTGGAGCGGCAGAGAATCAGACAAAGGGAGCGAATCTGGAAGGAAAACCTAACCTAATAACCGGGACGGAATTCAATGGGAAGCGAGGTTGCTCAGTCGGTTACCTTTGGAACGGCGAGAGGAGGAGGGAGGCTCGTCGTCGCGCTCTCAGGAAGCGGGTGGGTCCGCGGCCGGCGGCGCCGCCGGGTCTCGTCGGCCTCCCGTCGCAACGGAAGGGGTTAGAAGGGGTTTGATCTGTGGAGGGAGAGAGAAAGGGGGAAGATTGGAAGAAGGAAGGATTCGATGGCGGAAGCCGAGCTAGCCCTAACACTCTCTCTTCTTAGTATCGGTCGGTTCCAGTTCCAGTTGAGGCCGCAGAATGAACCGACTTCCACTTGTGGCCCAGCCCAGGACCCTCTTTCTGCTGCCTACTACTACAACAAGAAAAGAAAGTGAGCCCAGCCCAATGTGTTGGCGGCGTATAGGTCCATATAATAAATTGGAAGGACAAGGCCCAGTTGTAAGACTGAACAAGCAAGTTCTTGTGCCTTCTCAAAACTTGTCCTCACAATTTTTTTTTGTCGATATAATATCTAATGTTATAATAAATATTATTTATACAGGAAACGAAAAAGTCCTCTCACATGGATACGTTTTATAGTTAGATATACTACATACTAGTAGAAAGTAGCATGCGTGCCACTTGTTCCTCCCAAGCATCTAATATTGTGATACTACGTACTAGAAATTAAGCTCACATGCTTCATCGGTCAACCTCACCTTCAATATTACAATATATGGTGTACACACAGATGGAATGTATGGATTGCTTGTTTAATTATTAGTGGTAGGCTACACAATTGAGGTCATCGGTAAGTGGTCCAATCCATGTGTGCTACAACTAGGTACTAGCTTAATTAGTCGGCCAGTAGACACAGACAGATGCCAACTGCATGCAGCATGCTACTAGAAGAGAAATAAACAAACGGAAGAACTCGATAAAATTAAAAGATGCACGATTGACATGAAATGCAAATTTGGTTGCTAACTGCTTATTTGCTACGATTTGATTGTCTTTTAACTGACGATGTTTCTTAAATTAGAAACTGAACGGATCGAATAGTTAATAATGTCGAATATATGGCAGTTAATTAGTAACGGATGTGAGGAACAGTTGGGTTTGTTTGGATATACTGTGGATCCTCCTCATCAAGACCTATGAGAGAGAGAGAGAGAGAGAGATCTTGAGTTGTTGTTAGTAGAGATCCTGATAAGTATGCCCCAACCATTAACAACTAATTATAAATCACTTGCTGATCGATTAGGCCCCATACCTTCATATACTATAGCCTATAGGTGTCTTTAATTTGGACGGTTGCTGTTTAAATGTTGCACCTTTAGACGAGTATTTAGCCGTCTCTGTTTTCATTCAGTATAAAGATGTGTATAAATAATATCGACCAGTAGAGAAGCTTCTCTGCCTGAGTTCTTCTAACCCCCCCCCCCCCCTCTCTGATTAGTTAGTGCAATAATAATACACGATCAAGTCCTAGAGAGCTATTATCCACGACACTGTGCACATACTCTCTAGTATATATTAATAAAGAAAAGAAGGGTTTAGGAGTGCGCGTACATTTGTCCTTCATTTTATTAGTACTATAGTATTATACTGGGCCTGACTTTTGTCTCCTTTTTTTTTCAAATTAATTATAAATAGCTACGCATCTCCACACTTCTCTCATCAAAGAGAGAAGATAAACAGCTACGTACCAACTAACGAACTGCAATCGAGAGAGGGAGACCTTCTTGGAATATATTATATGCAGTATACTGTAGTGGGTATATGCATGTGTATACTAAGTTACTCCTGGAGTAGCTGGAAAGGAAGCATATTTATCAGTTGAGGGAAGATTAGTCCTCATGAACTTTGTGTTAACAACCTTGTTGCTATGTTCATGCTTTCTTTTTTTTAAGATCCCTAGAGGAATCCTTGACGAAATGTTAGTAGTATTATAGATCCAAATTCTTCTGGCTGCCAGATGAACATAAGAAAGAAGTACTGTATACACTATTTGTCAAATGGAGTATTCTTTTTATCAGCCAAAGGACCAAGTAGTATTTAGTAGGTGTTAGTGTATATTTTTTGGGGGGCAGACGACGGAAATGTGCTAGCTGGTAGGTGTTAAGTAAGTATGAGAGTAGCAGGAATATATGAATGACGTCACAGACGGTCCACGTACGCATAGAGGCAATCAGTTAATTTAAGCGGAACCTAACCACTCTGTCTTAGTTTAATTTAATTTAATCTGCGCAAGTCTTACTCTGTCGGTATGCATGTGAAATTCAAAAGTGAACAGGAGTAAGCAGCTTTCTCTAGTACAGTGATTCATTTTAATTTAAATTAAGAAGCCATCGATATAGTTTGCTTCTTCAATAAACATAAAGTGCAGGTAAGTTGCTTCAATTCTTCGGCACTATAATCTAGCTACTACTTTGCTTCGATATGCGTTTTGCGTTTTCGTTCGTTGTCAGTTTGAAACCCAGAAAGAAATAGTTTGAAAGGGATGGATCACCGTCGTCGCATCGACCCTCCTCCTCCACACATGAACATGACACATGCAGATCGATGGATCGAGGACGAGGAATCTTGATGTACTAGTGTTTGAGCTGGAATGAAGAATCTCATCAATCAAACCACACAAGATGTATGTAGATACGCGATGTGCATCAGTGCATGCATGCCTTTTTCCTGATCGATGCTGCCAAACCTAAACTAAAGCTAAAGGTAATCCGGCTCTCTCCTGTGTGTTGTGACAATATAATGATTGGTGGTGCCAAGGAAAGAACCAACTTTTGTTTTATTATTCGATTTTATGAAGTCATAAAGATATATATTTTGGATCTCGAGTCTTATATATTTTGATGTTGCCAACAAAGAAATAATAGTACTGCATCTGTGGATTTTTCTTTCTTTCTTTCTTTCTTTCTTTCTTTCTTTCTTTCGTTCTTCTTTCTTTCTTTCGTTCTTTCTTTTTTTTTAATTAATTGAGAGATGGAGGTCTTCGTACGTATGACCATGGCTCCATGGACCGTACCATGGGCATTTGAACTACTAACAGCAAGCAGTACGTACTGGAGTAGTAGAATCGTAGCCAGTGGGTACGTAATCCCCTCACCTATAGCAATAATGCAATAATGCAAACAGTAAGTCCTAGTTCAGTCCTTTGTTTTGTTGTCATGCATGCATCTTGCATCTTGCATCTTGCAAGAATTAAAGGAACGACCTACTGTAGTACTAGCTAATCTGTTTGATTTGTTTGGCTAATAATTAATTACGTACAGGCAGAGCCTGCATTGTTTGTTTTGTACGCTCCCCCAGCTGATGAATAAAGCTCAGCTCTCACAGCTTAATTACTGGTACAATTACTATTAGTTACTATATATAGGGACAACACTGTTTAGGTTTGAATATGTGAAACAGTGAAGTATTGGACGGGCACTTGTGTACTGCATGTGTCCAAGTGCAAGGCTTGGTTGTTGCCCCGTTTTAATCAGCGCAACAATACCAGTAGTAGTCCTTACTTGCTGATGATCAGTCAAGCTATGAACGAACCACCACGGGTGCATGCTGATTAATAACAGTAGTACGTTATTAGCTCAAGTTACTGTTGTTGTTTTTACTAGTAGTACTAGCTGTAATCATAAGAATTACCGTTCTTCATTGACTGATTCGAATCTTCATAGGACCGAGACAACAGTATTAATAGCTCTCCACCACTCGACTAGACAGTAATAGTACAGTAGTACTAATCTCATTCTTCTGACTTGAACCTACTAACACACACTTCTTAGATTTGCGAAATTATTAAAAGTATAAAATTTTACTCAATAAAATTTGATACTAGTATAGTAGTAGTACTTTACCTTTGTTCAACAACCAGCGCGAAGTAGGTTTTTTTCCATTCCTCTGATAGCCCTAAGCTTCTCGAATACTTGTAAGGCTACTGGCGGCCGGCTAAACGGCACGCGTCTTACATGGTCTTTGACTTTTTTTTACTTAATACAACAATACGTAGCTCTCCTGCTTAAGAAGAAGAACGGAAAAAAAACTAGCGCTTGAAAATCAAATACTATGTATTATACGTTAGTTGCTGCATGGACATCATCCAAAGTCCTCCTCCGCTTTAAATTAAGAAATCAAACTTGGCACCAGCACTCCACTTTTAATTTCCTTCCTTCGCCCAGTATCAACCATCGAATCGAACACACAGCCTGTGAGCCTGTGCCTTCTGCTTCACCTCTCTTCTTCTTCTTCTTCTTCTTCTTCTTCTTCTTCTTCTTCTTCTTCTTCTTCTTCTTCTTCTTCTTCTTCTTCATTTCTTCCCTCCCCACGGGCCACGGGCGGGCGCCCAAGCAAGCAACAATAAGGCCATCAGCAGCATGGAAGACGTGGCCATGGCGCTGGCCATCGTCTTCTTCTGCCTCCTCCTCGTCTCCTCCGCCGCCATCGCCTTCCTCCTCATCCGCTGCTGCCTCCGGGAGAGGGCCCGTGCGGACCCCGAGGCTCCCCACCTAGTAGCTGCAGCGGCCGTACCACCACCACCACCTCATCCGGAAGAGGAGGAGCTGTCCTTACCAATATTATTGGCGTCAAACAGCATGGAGAAGAAGACGCCGCCGCGCAGGTTGACCTGGCGCGAGGTGGAGCTGCTGACGGGCGGCTTCGACGAGGCGGCCGTGGTGGGCCGCGGCGGCTCCAGCACCGTCTACCTCGCCAGGCTCCGCCACGGCGCGCCCGTCGCCGTCAAGGTGCACCGCTGGTGCGGCGGCGAGCGCCGCCTGCGCGCGTTCCGCCAGGAGCTCGACCTGCTCCGCCGCGTCAACCACCCAAACATCGTCGCGCTCCTCGCGTACTCCGACGACCACGGTGCGTTATCCTCCTCGAATCGAAGCTTTGACTCAGACTACACTTTCAATTCTTCACATGGCCACCCATACTTCACCTGCTTGTCGCGCGCGCGGTTCAAAGAAACTTTCACTACACTAGTACAGTATGCTATTAGTATTTTTCATTCACATGGACTACTGTACTTTAAAAGGTTTTTTTCGTCACTCTCCAACTCCATCCATCGTCTAATGATTACACTAGTACTACGTACTACAATCTTATTAGTATTTTTTTACCTTCATGTTTGTGCTGATTATCAGTTGATGATCGATTATGGCAAAGGTAATCAAGCATATGGACAACTTTAAGTTGATAGGACAACACAACACATGCGTTTGACCCGGGTTTACTAGACACTTTACTTTCCAAGACATCATGTCGTATGCTTGAGTGTTAGTTAAGGAAAAATAAGATAGTGTATTATTAGAGGAAAAGAAAAAAAGAAGAAGAAAGAATTGCTTGCGGTGAAGAAGAAATATGATAACGTTACTAGTATAGATGATGATGAATCGCGCGCGTGACTTGCTACCTAACAGCAACAACGGTTGTTTCTTCCCGTCCAACACTTCAACACTGTGTATTTATGTTTGGACGGTGACCACCACCAGTTCCTTTCGTCAAAGTTTCACATTTCCACTCACTCCCAGTCCCAGTTACTGCATTTTCACCTTTTTACTACGTACTACTGTACTGTACGTACATTATTCTAAAGGAAAAATTTATTCATCTAGCTAGTAAGTAACTGACTTGTGTTATATACTACAACTTGCATATACGGTGACAGAGGAAGGCGGTGCACTTGTCCTGGAATACCTCGCCGGCGGCACTCTCGCCGACCGTCTCCACGGCGCCAGCAGTACTACTGCTGCGGCCCCGCCGCTGCCGTGGGCGCAGCGCATGCGCATCGTCCACGACGTGGCCCGCGCCCTGGAGCACCTCCACGACGGCGGCGCGCCTTCCGTCGTGCACGGTGACGTGTCGGCGTCCAACGTGCTCCTCGCCGACGGCAGCGGCAGCGGCAGCGGCGGCGCGCGGCTCTGCGACCTGGGGTCCGCGTGCGAGGGCTTCTCCGCCGCCGTGGCGCCGTCCAGGGCGGCCGTGGGATCGCCGGGGTACGCCGACCCCTTCTTCCTCCGCACCGGCATCGTCTCCAACAAGTCCGACGTGTACAGCTTCGGGGTGCTGCTGCTCGAGGCCATCACGGGCATGCCGGCCGCCGGACACGACGGCGGCACAGGCACCGCCGATGCTGAGACGAAGAAGAACCTGACGGCCCGGGTGGTGCCGCGTATCGTCAGGCAGGGGCAGGGGGTGGTGGACGAGGGGCTTGTGGACGCCAGGTTAGGCGAGGACTACGACGTCGAGGAGGCCGGCGACATGGCTAGGATAGCCGTGGAGTGCGTTGGGGCACAGCCGGGGCTCCGGCCGACGATGGCGCAGGTGCGGGCGGCCATTGCGGAGAAGGCGGCGAGGTCCATCGCCAAGGCCGATTACGGGCACCGCATACCACTCAGCAAGCTGCTGGAGCTCACATGAAACTTCTTCGTTCTGCTCTTCTTCTTCTTCTTCTTCTTCTTCTAGAGTTAGTCCATTAATTAAGATGCTTGTTTGTGATCGTGTGATGCCCATGCTTATTAGTAGGTGTAGGTTACATGAGTTAGCTCGTATAAGTAGTAGAGTTTAATTGCGAGCAAAATCGTACGTACGCGTACTATTGGAGAGGAGGAAGCGAGACTGTTATTCTTGACTTGACTTGAGTGAAACGTAAATATATACTATATTAACAAAAAAGTACTAGCACTCCTAGCTATTAGGACCAAATGAATAATGAAGTAGCTAGTACTGCTACTCAATTGTACTGCTGTCCCCACCTGCATAGCATAGGCTGCATTCGGATAAAGACGGGATGGATATGAAATGATTCGATCATGATGATGTGCAAAGGAAGCAAAAGCATACGATTTGTTCCCTTCCCTAGCTATGACTATGATGATTTGTAGCGGGGATTCTCTTGCTTCTCTCTACTACACTGCTCCTCCACACTCCACCCAGCACAGCAGCACAATTTCCAGGACCACAGCACGGATCATTAATCTACGACAAAACAAACCAAATAAACTCATCTGTGGAGATCACGGACAGAATTGCACAGAGCCACAGATCAGAGGGCAATGAACGACACACCAATTCCAATTCCTTTTTATTTATTTGTTTTTTCCTAGACACATTACTGTATGTGTCAAAGCAGATTGTCGCCCATCATCTCTTTGAGGAACAGGATTGTTGCAAGGAATATAGATGTGTTCGGAGAGGATGACATAAAGACTCGGTTGTGGGTCTTCGTCAGTGCACACATGGAGATGGAGAACACCAACATTCGATTCACCAACCAGAGATGCCTTAACCACTCCACAGGAACACTTATGTCTCTGCTTTCTGATCAATTTCTTCAACATGGTATGGCCATGGCTATCTGGCTTTTTTGGTGTAAATTTGGCTTAGCTGTTCCACTAATATAAGGCTGATGCTCGCTTCTACTTTTGCAGTTCAACAGTCTTCCATCAAGCAAAAAACAGGCTGAGCTTCAAAGACAGACATGTTGAATCCGAGTTTGTCTAATCTACTATGGGAGATGTAATTTCTGGATCTTTTGGAAGTCAGTTCAGTGATATTACCTTGCTCTATTAGGAAATCCCATACAAAAGCATTCACCACGGTTTGCTAATGCCATTCATGAGAATAGCAAATATTGTTGCATCTCTTGTATCGTGTTACGTGAAGGATAACAACTTTCAATGTTATTACAACACCAATTACGACCACAACTAAAAAATACAAGCAAGCAGCCAAAAATGTTTTATGGATTAAAGGATATACAAAGAGATTGTGTCAGCATTGTTCTTTCCAGGAATTGAATGATCATCTTCCACTAATTTATCATGCTTTGTCAATTTTGATGAGCCCGATCCTGCCTCACCTTTGCTCTCTTCATCTTTGCTTTGAACCTCAATTTCAGTACCAGTGTCTCTACCGTGTTGACAAAGTTGCCCACTGCCATTACCACCAGCAAGATTCCGCATACAACAACCTGGCAAATTGGAACACGCTGGTGTAAAATTCACTTCCATCATTCCCTTTTATGTTTTTTATATCTTGAACGATATGCCAATAGAGTGAGCAATCTAATCCAATCTGAAATTCAACTACAAATAATGAAAACTATTTGAGGAGATGTTCTTGCCTGCCAATCGGAGGCAAGCCCATGCAAAGCTGTCTGAAGAAGCAAGACTCCAACATAGGCCTCAAAACCCTGCAAATATGGAGGGTCCAGGATCACGTGCATTAGTGCAACAAAGAAAGGATGTTGAGCACAGTCAGACATGTAATTGACGTATGAAGAACCAAACAGAACATATGACGTATCCTGGAAGGTTTTAAGATGACTAGAAGCATATAAGCTTTGAATCCACAAATGGTATACCTGTAATATAAAAAGGACAGGATATAGCAGCAAGAGCTGCCCCTCCACACCAGCGGTTTCTCCAGCGACAACATCCATTCTTTTAGCCTGCATGTAAGAAATTGAGGAAACGGTCAGGTTGAGCTCAAGAAAGGTATTTAGAGAATGATACACGACAATATTGACTGGTGGGTTCACGTTCAAGCCCTGAGTACTGCCAATAAAAGGATATTTTACAAGAGTTCACAATCCATATTTGTTTATATTAGTGATATTTATGTCTCCAATCTGCGCTTAGCTATAAAACTCATTACAACATCACATAAGTCACATTGCGGTCCATAAGCACCGAGTGCATTTTATCAAAGCCTCTAGCCTCATCATACACAGCAACTTTTGCAAATCCCGGTTCCAGGATACTCTGTGAGGTACATCCATTATCCCAATACATATAGGTTGCTTTCTTGAATCAAGACGAGGCCATACCTTTCCAAGAGCTATTCGAGTGCGTAATCTTTGACGTTGGTATCTATTCTGTAGATGCATTGCAATGCCTTGCATGATTGCCCATCGCAGAAAAAGTTGCACTCCTTTCTGCACAAGATCAGTGCATAAGTGCAATGCTCAGCGATCTGTGATGGCTGCCAAGAGGTGCCTGGTTCCGAAAGAAAGAAAAGAACATATACCTGCTTGCTGGAACAATCAGGTTGTCCCTTAATCTCCCATGTAAGGCTCACAAGTGCCATTAGCATTGCTAGATAGTGATGGTATATCCACCTGAAATGCAGTAGTTGCAAATCATGATAAAAGAAGTATGCTCTGGAATGCATTCACCAGAGAAATGTTGATGAAATGAAAGTTCCCATAAACCAATATTTTCTGACTTGAGCCACTTAATAGGCAATGAAGTTTTAGAGCCGGTGATCCCTTACCATGGTCTGATATCACTTCCATTAACAATCAATATATTCTCCCGTAGAGCAAAACTTGTATATAGGAAAAGTAACCAAGCCTGTAAAAGTAGGGATGCACTATTTAGTCTGCCCTAGTTTGACAATGAGCAGAGTCAAGGTGTAACATAATAACAACAAAAATACCTGGTAAATCTGAACTGCCAATGCTGGAAGGCATCCATCCCATATCCACCATCTTAGGAGGAGCAGGGTAGATGGAAACAGCAGAAATAAATAGGCAGCCCTATCCTGCCAATAAATAAAGGTGAAACCAATGATATTATTACTGCATCAAGCATGCTTGTAGTTTATAAAAATGCAAGTTCAGATATAAACTATTCAAGGATCATGTGGATTCAACTTATAAAATATATTATTGTTATCCAACATAGCTTAAAAAGGACAAAATATATCACATACAAAACAGGTCAGAACTTTCAACGGCATGGCAATAATGGCATGACTCCTTATTTTGAAAAATACATCACTGCTTATCCTGATAAAGGAAATTTGGATCTCTAGTTCTCTAACAAAACCTTGCAAGCAGAGGGCAGACTATAGGTAATATGATGTTTCCTTTGCCCAATAAATGCATACCAGAATTCAAATTGACTTCAACTGGAGCAATTGTAGAATTGCATGCTGTATAACGCTATAACTAGTCAATGATTTGCATAGAAAATGTTATTTATTTCAGTTTGTGATATCATATCTAAAAAACTGCAGACGCTAAGAGAAAACATCGAAGAAGTATCTTAAGCGTACCCTATAATTATTGTACTCATCCTTAATTTTGAGCCTATCTTCCTTCCTCGCTACCCGGACATTCACAGGGCCAATAAACTTCATAAGGAACTTCCCTGCATATATTCAGAATAGGGAAAGTATATCTAAATCTTGTCGATCGTAATGCACAAATAATAATCAAAATACTGCCTGAAACGGTATGTTGGGTATAAAGCAGGACACATCTAACCATTTCTCTTTGTAGGAAGAAATGATGCCACGTCACTATCTGTGATTGCTATTCTGGCACGCTCCAAATCCTCCTCAACCTGCAGCAAGTGCAGTATGGGAAACGGTGAGAAAAGAATCAAGCAGTTGTTAGGAAAAGGAGATGTTATTACAACCCAATCCTGGATACTAATCTGAAGCTCCAAACAGAAACAACAAAACTTAACATTGAAGTACACGATTACACATGGGGCTAGAGAACACCAAAACCATTGTCCAGCTCCGAGAAAATTGTCTTATTTGGAATGTAGGCCGGTCCACTCTCTCCAAACAATTTTAGCTTGACTTGACATAAGTCTTATTACAGACAAAAGTTGTCTCCAAGTAAGCTCTACGAGTTTGCAAAACTGTGGAGATATGTAAAGCATTCCAGAGCATCCAGGACACATCTCAATGTCTTTAGGAGCACTTGCTAATAATAAGAAAAAAGAGAGACCGAGTACTTTGTTGATTAGGCCTCCGGACATCTCCACGTACCACAACAAACGATGCACATGATGGAATCGCGGCGCAACTTTTGATATTACCTATGCCACACGGCTCCAGGCGCGGGCATGTCCTAGAATCACGCATAAATTTGGTTTGCAAGCTAACCTGGATACGAACTACTAGGATGCTATGCTAGAGAGATCGAATCGGGAGACGTTGCGGAGTGAGGGAAGAGACGGAAGACCTTGTCCACGGTAGAAGGGTCGAGTCCGGCGAGCGACACCTGGAGGCGTCGGAGGTCTGCCTCAAGCGCGGCTGCGCGGCGTCGCAGCGCGTCCTCGTCGGCGGCGTGGTGCGTGACGAGGGCGGCGGCCGCCTCACGCAGCTCCCTGGCCGTCTCGGCCGCAGCGGCGGCTTCCGCCTCCATGCTGCGGGCGTCGCCGTCGCTTGACATTGGGGGTCGCCGGCGGCGGAGGAGAGATGAACGGCGGGAGGAGGAAGAGCTTGGATGGATTTCTCTTTCCTCTCTCTCTCTCGTTGGGCGTGTTCCTGCGGTGTGGCGGTGCGATACACGTCACCGTCGACTCGCGATCTCACTGTTCGGTGGGCTCCGTGAATAAGAGGCTCTCTTTTATCTTTTTTTTTTCTGAGTGACGAGAGGCTCTCTTTTATCTGATCGTTCTACTAATAGGTTGGTTTTCAATGGGAAAAAAAGAAACTAGAGAGCAAACAAATTAAAAATACGCATCCCTATCGTGCTTGTTTATGATGGTGTTGACCGATATAGAAACAATGAGTACTATGGTACTTTCTTTGATAGACTCCTTTATAATTACTTTCTCTATTTTTAAAATATAGTCACATTTAATTTTGATAATTATTTTTACTATTCATTTTATTTTACAAAGTATTATAAATATTATATATTTTATTATGATTTAATTTATTATTAAACATTTTTAAAAACATGATTTTTTTTATTTGATATATTTGAACAATTTTTTAAATAAGACGAATGATCAAGGTTATGGGTCAAAATCAACTGTGACTATATTTTAAAAACAGAGAAAATATAAGATCTAATGGTTAATATCAATTGATATAGTTATTTATATATCAATAAAGAGGTGTTCAAAACACTTGATCGGAATAAAGTTGGACAAATGGATGAAACATTTTTCTAAGTGATCAAAGCCTTGCACAAACATAGAAAAAGATGGGGCGATTTGCAAACACAAATGCAAGAACTCAGTGCAAATGTCATTGGTGAGTCATTTGTTTTCATGCACTAAACGAAATTTTAATAAGATAAAACGGGACGCAACAATTTAGTAGGTAGCAGCTGCACGTCACCATTGAGGTGTACGTTACTGATGGGATGGGAAAACTTTTATTTAATTATTGACATGAGTTGTGTATCCAGAACAAGGAGTACTGTGATGAACAAGTACAGTACACATGGCTTCAGGAGTTTGCTACGAGATGGATCAAAGCTAACTTATCACGATCGGGATCACTCAAGTCGTCCAGCATGTGTAACGGAAACCTCATCATTCTTGTAACTGAAAAAAGCAATTTCGGCCATTCCCAAGTCGAGAGAATCCATAGCTACTTGAGTCACGAGCACACTTCATCCCCTTCAAAAGTTCTTCCAAATGTTGCGTTCAAATGAAGATCCTGCAAACAACAGGTAAGCAGCCGGACTCACTTAAAAAGCCAATCAAACAGAAACTCAAAACACGACAAACATTTCTAAGTACATGCTACAGCTCCATACATAAACTGCATGGCCCATCAGCGACAATTGTTCACGTTTTGTCAGAGATCCAGAACAATTCCCCCAAGACGCAAGATACATATGATCCTCATCCAGACCATCATCCTGTTAAAAAGAAGAAGAGAATTAGAGAAATATGCTTTCAAAAAACCTAGCATAACTGATTTCAAGTGGTCGATAAAACATAGATGTGCCAAACCAAAATGACAGCCACAATTTTCCATGAATAAAATCACTCCTTCCCTTTGTCTATCATACTGTATTGTTCATAATAATAACTAGAATATAACTAATGTTTTCCAAGACTACACTTTAGCTATTTATATCATTTAAAGGAAGACATGATTACTTTTCCTATGTACTTACCAGTTCTTATCTAAAACCGGACCAGTATACTATCGATAGTCTTGAGTCGCTCCATTTCTTCCGAATTAGCGATTCCAAGATCCACATAACACAGCTGGAAACATGGCATGCAAACCAGAAGAACTTCAAAACTGTATCAAATACCTGTTACCATTCTTCATTTCATGTGCTCTGTGTCATTGATGTACCTGATATTGTGGCTTCTTGAGGGTGTGGACACCTCTTTTCAACAGACTCTGCCATCCTCTTTTGCTTCTAAGACACCTTTCTAGATCTGCTGTTCTCTGCAGCCATTCAAACAAAACATTCCAACAAGTAAATGCTAGTGCATAGAAAGAGCTCTAGAAATAAGATCCAGAATGATTAACAGCAAAGAAAGTGTACAAAAACATAGCTACACATGAACGTGGGCTAGAAAGCAGCTGTTCAGATTGTGCTCAGTCCAGAAAGTGACTTTTTGCATGACATGTGAAATTAGAAAATAGTACGATATTTGTTGAGCTTTGGGTTCAAAATAAATAATAGCATAAGCTGAACTTTAAAGTATGTGAAACTAAATCTCAAAATAACTGATAAATTGAAAGAAAAATAGTTA
This sequence comes from Oropetium thomaeum, assembly GCA_001182835.1. NCBI lineage: Eukaryota > Viridiplantae > Streptophyta > Magnoliopsida > Poales > Poaceae > Oropetium > Oropetium thomaeum. Next base: position 160,120 of record LFJQ01000125.1, on the reverse strand, counting down.
CTCTGACAACAGTACTGACAACAAAAATACCTACATGGCCAGGATCTAAAATCAAAAGGGTGTATTGGTCCTGAGATCCGTTATGAACCTTTTTCTTTTGAATCCCAACTATGGTCCTGGAATGACCTTGATGTTGGAAGTATAGTGGGCTGCAAATGAAATATTTTAATCAGTCTAAAACAATGTCCATAGTCACTTCTGGAATCTGTAAGCATTTCATATCATGTGATAGTACACACTTCCAAAATGGAGACACTTACGTTTTATTGCTGACAGTGACACGCTGCATGCCAGATTTATCAGAACGTCCGCTTGCAAAGTAGTTCCAAACCCAGTCGACAAGGACCTGCTGGCCCCTCGTACTTTCAGCATCCTCTTGACAAAGTTCAGAAGATGATTTTGAAGGATTACTCTTTAAGACGAACTTGTCCATAGGCCCTCGCACTTGACTCGCTGCACGTTTTCCGTTCTTATTTTGGAGGCCTGATGATTCCGTGCTATCAAAATCAACAATCCTTGCACGAAGGCCAAAAGAGCGGAAGAGGGTAGCACATTCTGTAGTCCCTATCCATTTCTTGGCACCATAAACTTTGTTATGAAAATGGCTTGAACCAATGGTATCGAAATTTCTATCCCAGGCAATTTCAAGCCACCTCTGGAGGGATGGGATGTCAGGAACAAATCCAGAACCACCAAATAGTACTTGTCTTGTTTCTGATCTTTGCTTCAACAAATGAGAGCTCAGCATCTGTATATTTCTCCATCCACATCCCCATCCCTTGTCTTCTGATGCTAGGCTCTGATGATGGTCGATATGTCCTGATATTATACTTGTTGAAGCACCACCTTCTGATTCCAAGCAGCTCCTCAACAAGCTCATAACGCCACCTTCTATTTCTTGAACCTCGCTTCTAATTTGTGTTGCGACCAGGCACGAAATCTGTCCGTCCAAGACCTCTGTATAATGAGATGAGTACGCACTATGACTTGATGAGGCCCCTTGAGCATTAGTGAATGATCCCGCGCAGCGTTCAGGACCACTCTGTAAAAGAGGATCAGCTCTCGAATGAACTTTGCCACAGGGAAGACATGAAAGTTTTTTGGGAACTTGTAGCGTCGAAATGCACAAATATGGGTACTATATGGATATTTTTACTAAATTCAGGCAAGTTGCATATAGAGAAAACCTGATGCCGGTGCTATGGACAACTATCTACAGCTAATATTCTCAAACGTCACAGAGGGACGAGGAGGCAAACATATGGTTACCATGATATCTGTACTTGATAGTGCAATGGCCACCTGACGTGCGAGCTCCATGTCCATTTGAAGTTGATCGTCGTCAAAGTGGCTATTGGCGTGGCTGCAGGGAGAGACGTGTAAGCTAAGGTTGTATAGCGTCATAGGGGCAAAAAAGGAGAGGAGTCAGACGTCCAATTGTAGAAGCATAGAGAAGAATTGGGCAATACCGTTCCAGCTCAGCTGTAAGAACTCGTACATTGCAGATGGGACAAGACGAGATCATCCTGCGTACACAACGAAAGTGCCTATAGAAGAGTAGAAAAGGCGCAGAAAACATAAGTGTTAGGCAATAGGGTACTACAAGTAGTAGACGCTACTAGTATTTGATGTTTTGAACAGCGGCGGGCCGAGCAGCGATCAATAGGGTAGGTAAAGCAAGGTCGCCCGGGCATCGGTGGCGCCCGCCGGTGCCGGGCGCTCGAGTTATTTATTAGAGAGAGGGGCTATCAATCCAAGATAGATAAACTCCCATGTTCATCCCCATCCCCGTCTCAGCCGACAGCCCCCGCGCAGTCAGAGATCGACATGGACTAATCAATTCCAAGCCAAACGTGCACTACGAAAGGAAGGAGGGTTGGGGAGGAGAGCTCATCTCTCACCTGAAGGAGAGAAGGAAGAGGCGACGGAGCCGCTGCTTACTGCGTGGCTGAGGCCGCCGTGGAGAGCGTGGGCGTCTACCCTCGCCGCCGCGCCAGCGCCTCTCCCAGGGAACTGGGATTCGTTTGTTAGGGCGCAGAGATGGGCTTTCGTGTGTCGTAAAAGAGCATTATTGAGTGGGCTTCATTCGTGCGTGATGGGCTGTAAATGGATTGGAGTTTTGTGTGGGCCTATTTTGCACGAAGGACTTCTGAAGCCATGTTGAGTTTAGGTCTCACCCATTCCGTCTCTTCCCAACACAAAAACACTCTAGCTGGCATGGGGAGGCTGTTTTGATTTTTAGGACACAAACCCAGAGGAGCTGGAGCTGGAGCTGGAGCTGGATATTCTAGCTTCACGGCTCCTGGGAGCACCTGCCATTTAACACTAACACGCTATAGGCAGTGTTCGAACCAGCCATCTGAGGCTGTGCTGGCTGATGGTCCAAGTAAAACTCTCTTAACAAATAGCTATAGCTAGTACAGCAAGCCATAGTTAGGAGCGGAAGTTGTTTAGGAGTATTAGAACCAAACACGCCTTAGACCGTTTTAAGTAAGGGAGGGGCTTCTGGGTATCGAGGCTCCTTCCTTCCACGTGAGCCGATCATCTTTCTCTCTCCCTTGCGACTCCGTCTTAGATCCTCGCGGATACGTGGACGCCTCTAGCAATTACTGATGAGTGATGAACTGTTGAGAGACACAACGAAATTCAAAAATTGGAGGCCATTACTAGCATTAATTACTACTAAGTAATCAGAGAGAGCAAAGGAGATAAGATATTAAGATATCAAGAGAGGGATGGCTTGCCTGCTGCACACGGCAGTCTGCAGCAGCCTCGATCACTCTGATACGGACGGACAAGTTGTGTTCAATTCAATGCAGTTGTTGTATGCGCCGCTTACGGAAGGACCTTGATCAGATGCATGATTGGGAAACGGTTTTTGATAAGGCCACGTCATCACACATTCAACACCCATCTTTCTGATAAGGCCAGATCCATCTCTCTCTCTCTCTCTCTCTGTTCTCTCTCTCTCTAACTACTGCTACCTCTTTTGTAGCTTTCAGTCCCTTACAAAGATGAAATCGATGCATGAACACGTTGCACTAATCTAACTTCCTTGAGCACGTACGTGTCCAGGAAACAAAAATGGTGTAACTAGTGTATTATTGTCAGAACACGCAAACTTTATTAGTCTGTTCTTAAACTCAAAAACTGAAACGACTACGTAAGAGGAAATATGATAGCGTATGATGATATTTATCTATCTACAGTGCTGGTTATATACATGTTTCAGAGTACTTCCCCTGATTTGAAGTTATTCTCATCAGAACAATGATGCTGAACACTTTTTTTTGAAGAAATGTCAACCAAACCAACACGGACGGGACGGTGAGGGCCATGCGATACAAGCAAGGAGAAATTACGGCAGAGATGCAACAACGCTCGAGATTAAAAATAAATAAAGCTGCATGCCACGTCACCCTCTGTTGTGTTGTGTGCAGACTGCAGAGGACTCCAGACCACTCGATTTCACCTGCACCACCACACTCACACTCTACTCATCATTCTCTTCTTCACCTGCCGCCTGCAGCAGCGAGCAGAGCCATCCCATCCTCAATCCTCATCAAGCCTTGCCCACGATGGCGCCGCACGAGCAGCCGCCAAAGCATGACGACGCCCGCCGCCCGGACAACGCCACCAGCTCCATCGCCACCAACCGCTGGGGCCCCTACTCCGGCGCCGGCGACTTTGCCAGCAACATGGCCGTCATCCTCGCCGCCCTGCTCGCCGCGCTCGCGCTGGCCCTCGCGCTCAACGCCGCCGTGCGCTACCTGCTCCGCCGACGGCGGCGCGGCGGCGCCGGTGGGGTGGTCGCGGAAGACCCCGAGAAGCCCCCGGCGGCGGCGGCGCCGCCACCTCCGCTCCCGGTGGTGGTGTACTCGGCGTCTGGGACGAGGCTGGCGGGCGCCGCGGCTGAGTGCGCCATCTGCCTGGCCGAGTTCGTGGACGGGGACGCCGTGCGCGTCGTGCCGGCCTGCAGACATGGCTTCCACGCGCGCTGCATCGAGAGGTGGCTCGCTGGGGGAAGACGCTCGTCGTGTCCGACATGCCGTGCACCGGCAGCTGCACCGTCCGCGACCGGAGGAGCTGCCGAGGAGGCTGCTGCATCTTCTTCTTCTTCTTCTTCTTCTTCTTCTTCTTCTTCTTCTTCTTCTTCTTCTTCTTCTTCTTCTTCTTCTTCGTGAGTGCCAATCTTGGCAACAAGTGCACGCATGCATTTCTTTCTCTACCTAGCTAGCAACGTGTACATAGCTTGTTTGCTGTTGCTAGGATCCACGGAGAGAGAGAGGGGAATTGAAGTCCATGCTTATGGATGGATGATTCTCTCTGCTTGTTCGGTTTGATTACTGCTGTTTGGTCGTTCTTCACACTCTCAGTCCAAGATGATTAGTCAGTTAAAAGAAGCTTGGAGATGACTTCTCCTCCTTTTTTTTCTTCCTTGTGTGTTGTTACCAATAATCAGAGCTAATTAATTCAATTGCAGCATGTTATGTTGAGCATTTTTCTTTTACAGGAGTATACAAACATTACTTAGCGTGAGAGAAGGGCTAGCTATGAATGAATCAATCATGGCCGCCCGTGGTATCGTTTTCGGTCCCCAGGACTGCACTCGACTGGATGGGTTCCGGTTGCCGCTCGCATCAATGCAGGACGCTCCGATCCAGATGAGATTGAGATGCCCGCCCCCTCCCGGGCCTCCCCCTCTTTTCACGGTGATGATATGATACGATGTATTCGTCTGCCTCCCAATCAATTAGTACTCTCTTTTTTCTTTTTTACTTATCATCATTGATTTTAATTAAAAACTTAAATCGTTTATTTTTTTAAAAAATAATTTAAACATATAAAATTAAAAATTAATATTAAAAACCTTTAATAATAAATTAAATTCTAACGAAATATTTAATATTTTTTATATTTTTTAAGTAATACGAATAGTCAAAGTTATTAGTCAAAATTAACGAGAACACACCGGAAAGAACGGAGGAAAAACTTATCTGTTTTTGACCAACATTTTCAAGTTACCATCAGCTTTTAGGACGTCTATTCTTGTTTTCTTCTTCTTATACTAACCAAAACAACTACTCACTGAGGGAAGCGAACTCCAGCCAATACTGCTAATCCATGTACGTCTAAACACTAAACGCGTGTTCTTACCATCAACTACTCGATTTCGATAGATTGAGAACGAGTACTATGACATTATTAAGAAGGGAGTACAGTGACACGTCTCATTTTGGGACCTACTAACATACTGGCTGCTCATGGGCCATGTCTAATTCTACATGAGTTGAATAGTCGTTCATGAATTTATACAAAAGGTAATTTTGCATGGTTTTTTTTTTCCAAAAACAAATGGTACGGATGCAGACAGTATGCATGTTGGAGGCCCATGTACCAACATCCACAATGAGCCCACGGACCAGAATGGGCCGACGCCAGTGGTTGTAACACCAGACCGCCGCGTCGATCGATTCTTCTTCTTCTTCTTCTTCTTCTTCCCCGCGCGCCATGACCCGCCCGCTCTTCAACCACTACGCCGCCCTTTTCTCCGCTGCCGCGGCCGGCGGCCAGACCGGCGCGCGCGTAGCTAGCACAGTCCACTTTCTCATCCTCAGGACCCTTCCCTACCCTCCAGAGACCTACCTCTTCGACCAACTTCTGACAGTCTACGGCAAGGCCGCCCAAGTCGCGCGCGCCCGTCGCCTGTTCGACGCAATTCTCAACCCAAACCTCTTCACCTACAACGTGCTCCTCTCCACGCTCTCCCACTCCCATGCACGGAATTTTTCTGACATGGGGGATCGATCGCGACGTCGTCTCCTACAATGCACTCATCGCAGACTTCTCCGGCGGTGACTCCCCTGCGCGGGCGGGCGGCCAGGGCGTACCGCGCGTTTCTCCGGGAGGAGGACGTAAGGCCTAGGCAGATCACGATGTCGTCGATGGTCATCGTGGCGGCCGTTGGCCTTGCGCGACCGTGCGTGCCCTCCGCAGGCAGGCCCATTGCCACATACTGCAGCTTGGGTTTGGTGCGTATGCTTTCGTGGGGTGCCCGTTGGTTGATATGTATGCGAAGATGGGACTGATTTGGGACTCCAGGCGTGTTTTTTTGATGAGTTGAAATTCAAGAATTCGGGACGCCAAGCGCCATCGGATGGGTGCGCGGAAGCTGTTTTCAGGAGGATGACGTGCAGAAACATCATCTCTTGGACTGCTACGATTGTTGGCTATGGTCAGAAGGATGCAGTGAGGCGGCTGTGAGAGTGTTCTTAAATGTGCACAGAGATGGCATTATGCCCGATGATTTCACCCGAGGAAGCGTTATAAGTTCTTGCACTAAGCTAGCAAGCCTGGAGGAGGGTGCCCAGTTCCACTGCCAAGCACTTGTGTTAGGATTGATCATTGATCCGATACATTACAGTTTCAAATGCACTGATTACCTTGTATGGCAAGTGTGGAAACATTATGTTCTTTCTAAATCTATGAGTTGGCTTTGTGGGGACATGCTTGATGAATTGCTTGAACGTCAGAATTACTGACATGTCATCTTACATGTTTCCCCAGATTTCAAACAAGATGTGTTTATGTTTCCATGTTTTTTAGTATTTTTGCAGAGTTACCGATTTAGCCTTTCGTTAAATTAGCTTCCTAACGGTTAGCGTTATGCTTTTGACAGCCAAAGGAGCTAAAAGGTTGTAAAAAGACAAAAATATGATCCTATATGGCAATGGTTTTTGCTAATCATGTGAACTGGGCTTTGTATAGAAGATCTTTTGGGAAAGTGGATATATAGATTTTTGATATAGAGGAACAGACAATCTGATCTGGAGACAGCAGTGCTCACCGGATATATAAACAAAGGAATCTGGAAACTAGAAAAATCAGGGATATACTGTGGCAGACCAATATACAGATTCATTGTATTCGAAATTGTTGATTTCAGGACGGTCGACGTATAACATCCCTGAGAATTCTTTTTACCTTCTATGGCTAATTTAGCGTGGTAAATTGTGGAATTGGGGTGGATCTAATAAGTTGTATGAAAGAGGATGGGCATCACCTAATTTGTCAGTGCTGTTGGCAGTTGTTACCTGGTTTTTGTTTGGGGAAAGCTTAGGCTGGACCAAAACCTCGCTGTCCGTTTCACTGACCAGGGTGGGAACAAAAAGAATAGAATACTACACTATTATTTGTGTTGTTGTTAGCTGGAGTTTGCTTAGCTCTTTGGCTCTTTGCCATACAAGGAATAACAGGGACTACTTCGACATCCTGTCCGTATCTTCAGCGAAGGTAATTGCTTATAGAGCTTTTGGCATCAGCGTCCATTATTTTTTTGCTCATAGAGCTTTTGGCTTCAGCGTCCAGATATATGGATGATAAGATGATTATAACCTCTATGCTTATGAAATTTCAGACATTTGAAATCACCTTGGCCGTTCTGTGGTTCAAACAGAGGAAGTCATGATGCTTCCACTTGTCATCTGACTGTGCATGCCATTGTTCAGGTCAGTATTTTATTTGCCTGGACTATACATGTTCTCAGTTGTTTTTCTGCCCCAAATGAGCAGGAACATGTGTCCTGAAATGAGCAAGAACTATTGATTTTTTTTTTTAAAAAAAAGAAAGAAAGAAAGAAAGAAAGAAAGAAAGAAAGAGGGGATATGGAAACCTTTGGTAGAACTTTGAGATTGGCATGTGCAGAGATACATGTACAAATATAGGCCGCTAATCGAGCAGCCTTCTTGCATCTGATCAGTACGTGGCGTCTTCCACTATAAATCTAGTACAATTGGAAGCTAGACCACGATCGATCGATGGAGATAATACGCAGTGAAAAGAAAAATAAAACAAAATTGGGAGAAAAAAAAATTTGGATAAGTACAATCCGATCCGCGCCGGAGGGTGTGGGACTGGGAGGGACAAAATTAAGGAAGGGCTCTGATGATTGTTCAGAGCTCAGAAGACGCAGGCATGTACGCCTGGTTGTAGGACGAGTCCATCTCGTGGACGACGAGCGTCTTGGCCTTGACGCGCGCGTCGGTGGCGTTGTTGAAGAGGAAGACGCCGGCGTTGGCGTAGATGGCCTCGGTGGGGTAGACGCGCGAGGTAGCCGTGGACCTGCCTCCCATGGCGAAGCTCTCGACGATGGAGTGGTCGACGAGGACCCTGACGGCGAGGTTCTCGCCGGAGAGGACGGGTACGACGCTCCCGACGACCCTCTTGACGATGTCGTTGGCGCTGGACGACCTGGACTCGTCGTGGCAGAAGTGCGTGGTGAGCTCCCCGTCGAGGCCCTTGGCGACGTAGAAGTATACGGCGGTCTGCTCGTGGCGGCGACTGTCGGCGAGCACGAGCAGGCCGAATGGTCCGAGCGCGCCGCGGTTGGCCGCGCCGCCGCTGGTGCTGCAGTTGTAGCCGACGTCGGCCTCGTTGAGCGCCATGACGGCGTGGCTGTCGAGCTCGAACTCGGCGAGGATGTCGAGCTGGGTGGCGCGGTGGAGGCTGAGCGGGAACACGGAGCCGTAGTCGATGGTGATGCCGCTGAAGTCGGTGGCGTTCTTGCGCAGCGTCTCCACCTCCTCGACGGGCCACTGGAGGAGGTTGCTGCGGGTCTTGGTGTCGAACAGCACGGTCCGGGGGAGGGACTGCAAAATAATTGCCAGAAAAGATTATTACTACTATTAGTAAAACTGATTGATACACCAGCTAATTGTTAATTGTTTGTATATTTTAGAAAGAGTTGAACAACATATGGCTGGTTTGATTTTGATTAGGGATGAGGTAGGCTGACAAATTTAGTAAGAACAACATGCAATTGAAAGCTGCTGGTCGTAGCTGTTTCACCAATGCATCCTAATGACCGGACAAAACATCGGTCCCATTATTCATCTCTTGTCTAATGTAATAAGAAAATAGTAATTAGGTAGTGCCAGCGGTGCAAGGCAAATGGTGAAGCACATGTCTGCACATGGCATTATTATTTTTGAGAATAAGATAAGAGAGACGGGAGCGACCCCGGCCCGGCTATTGGTACATTGACAGCAACACTAGGAGATGAATACTGCTACTAGCAATAAGGTGCACGAGTGTTGGCATGATTATTCAACAGCTAACAACAAGTGGGTGGTATTATATGCCCAGTGACAGTGAGTGCTAGAGGCCGGCCAGGGTGTACAAGAAGCCAACAAAAAGTGCTCTGGGTCTGGCCTGCATGATTGACTGGAAGTTTTTGCAATCCATCAAAGACGTACGAGGACCGACCGTTGAGACTTTAATTAGCTAGTTGGATTGGAATATTCACCAACTGATTCATTCAGCTTATTTGTTGTTATTTTCGCAAAAAAAGAAGAAAAAAAGAGATACTACTCCGGAAGTATAGGAATAATTAGAAGGGTAATAAGGTGGAAATTGATTAGTACCTGCAGGGACGCCCATCCCTTCGCGACGTCGGCTCTCTCTGAATCGGTCTCTCCGACCCATCCCCAGAGCACGCGGCGGCGCTTTGCCGGGTCGTAGAACGTCTTGGACGCGTAGAACTTGCCCCAGTCGTACCGCAGGCCGATTCCGACGTCCTTTTCCTCGTCGAGCGGCGTCCAGCGGTTGGCGGCGGCGTCGTACCTCCCGAGCGCGTAGTAGTCGTGGCGGTCGTCGTCCATGCTGGCCTTCATGACGTGCACCATGTCGTCGCCGTTGTCCTTGTTAGACATGGCGTCGGACATGTCGATGCCCTCGTTGCTGCTGGCCGGCGCCGTGCCGACGGGGTAGAAGTCGATGCACTCCCACATTCCAGTGCCGGCGACGCGGTGGAGCACGCCGGGGAGGAGCTCGTACTTGACGAAGTCCTTGGTCTTGTAGGTGACGGCGATGCCGGCGTGGTCGGCGTTTTCCTTGGATCCGATGACGATGCGCCAGGTCCGGTCGGAGGGGTCGAACCAGGCCGTGGTGGGGTCGCGGAAGTCCTTTGGTCCGATCGCCGGCGGCGGGTACAGCACGGGGTTGCCGTCGTACTTGGTCCAGTTGGTGAGCAGCGGGTCGGACGGGTCGGACGGCACGGCGAGGCACTGCACCTGCACGGACTCGTTGGTGGAGCCCGTGTAGAGCATGGCGAGGCGGCCGTCGGGGAGCACGGTGGCGGAGCCGGTCCAGACGCCGTTGATGTCGTACCACTGGTCGGGAACCATGGCCAGGGGGAGGTGGCGCCAGTGGACCAGGTCGCGAGACACGGCGTGGCCCCAGGCGATCTGGTTGCCCCAGATCGCGCCGTCGGGGTTGTACTGGTAAAACAGGTGGTACCACCCCTTGTACCAAACAGGGCCTGCATTTTTTTTTTCACAGCACAAAATTAAAATGTTACTCTATTATTAAGAGATGAATGCACCAGAGATTTTTTTATTATTTCTTTTTTTTAAGAAAAACTATAGGTCATGATGAAAAATAGAATGAGCTCTAAAAGAAAAAATGATGAACAACACAAGACAAACAAACAGAGTCGAATCGAACGAAAGAACAGCTGGCTCACCGTTGGGATCGTTCATCCAGTTCTTCTCCGGCTGGAAGTGGAATCCCGTGCGCTGCCACTGCAGCATCGCATTGCTCCACGGGAACGCGTTCCCGCGGCTCTCGCCCAGCCTCCCCGCCCAGTTGCCGGCGCCGGACGTCTTCTCCGACACGCCGGCGTCCCGGCCCCTGCTCTGCACCGTCACCATCTCCGTCTCGGTACCTGTTCCCGACTCCATGATGACGACGTCTCGCCGGACGCCGGCGAGCGCGGCCACGGCGAGGAGCAGCGCGCCGGAGAGGACGAGCGCCGCCACGCAGACGGAGCGCCTCTTCCTGCGGGCGCCATTGACCTCGGCGGCGGGGAGCGGCGCGTACGAGTAGGGCAGCGGCGTGTCCCGGGCCTCCATTAGATTGAAGAAGCAAAACAAAAGAAAAGAAAAGAAGAAGAAAAATCAGAGAGCGGGCTGAATCAGCGGCGCGTCTGTTTGTTTGGAATTTGGATTGATGAATGAGAACGAACACTGCGGTGCGCAGGGGAAGGCAGGGCGGGCGTATTTATAGTGGTCCGCCGGAGATGGCTCGCATCCATCCACTTGGAAGCCCGCTCTTCTGTCCGGCACATGGCGGTGTCCCATTGGCCGGGCCCCGCCTCCTCCAAGTACTATAATTGATTTCATTTCGAGGCCGACCTCTCTTCTCTCTCTCTCTCTCTCTGTGTTGTAGGTCAATTGCTCTCCTGGTATCAGCAGGCATGTTTCTGTTGGAACAAAACAGTGTTACTCCTAACATGCATATGATTCCTCGTGCATCTCAACAGAAAAAAAGAAGAAGAAGAAAAAAAAAACTTCCAGCTTCAGCTTCATCAGGGTGAAATCAAAGATCAGAAGAGTACCAAACAACTCAAGGCACGAGTTTAAATCATTTTGCCGAAATAAACTGGAAGCAGAAGCTTAATTTTGTTTTTAATAATAGTAGCTTTCTCATCATGCGATGCGATGCGATGCAATGCAATGCAATGCAATGCAAAATAGTACTACAAGAGTGGGCGAGTGGAGACAAATGCATGTTTGCCTCCTTGGCCCATTTGCCTAATAATACTAGCAAATTGTATTTGCCGGCCGGAACACGCTATGCTGCTGCTCGAGACCTCCAAATTAATTATAGTTTTTATTTAGGATTAGGGAGGGAGAGGAGAGGAGGAGTTAGGCATTATTATGCAGAGACAGAGAGTGATCCATCTTCTCATCTCTCTCTTATGCCAACCGCCTTTCGCCGTTTCGGTTTGTTGTCGCCATCAAATCAGGAAGGAAGAAGCTCCCCCGCGCGATCCATGAATCTAGCCAATAAGCCGTTCCTCCATCAAGTGGATTATTATTATTATTATTATTATTATTGTTATTATTATTGATTTCCACGATAATCACACACAGAAATAAAATAAGATAAGAAATTAGTATTTTGAAAGAAACGAAATTCAACCATCGATCCAATTGGGTTCACGCGTATGTGTAGACAGCAGGTACGTGGGTCACAGCTTGATATCAATCATTCTATGTTGCGCGTCGGTACTGTAGTATATTAATTATTATTGCTTCTACATACTGTTGTTACAATACTCTGATGATGAATATCGTTGATCTGTTGTTACGAACTGATTAGATTTGTGATTAATTTGTACTACTGTTGTTGTGCTGCTAACAACCAGACGATCCTCTGTACATTCGTGGACCAACTAAGCAGAATCTTTCATTCGGATGCGAGAAAAAAGGGGGATAAAAAAAAACCGATTCCGGGGCCCCACACAAATAATTGAGCGACTCGACCGATGGCTGCCTGCCGCGTCAGCATGCTGTACGCACAACAATACAACAGCTATATATATGGTCCACCACCTTTAAATTTAACCACCCCTTCTCACCCAACACAAAACAATTATTGGGTTTTTTTTTTGCAGGGTAACACGAATTTTGTTTCAGGACTAGTACCATTATTATCCATTCTTAATTACAGTACTGATCTTTGGCAAAAAAAATAAAAAATAAAAAAATTACAGTAGTGATCACAGAAGAATTAATCGAGGGATCGGAGGAAGGCTTGATTCACGACAATTTGCATGTGATGTGGAGGAGGAGAACATGTACCCGCGCCGAACGCATCATGTTCATGTTCATGTTCATGCATGGATCTCCCTCGATCTCTTCTTCCTCCATAGTACCTTAGCTGTGCGCTGCTGCACGCCACACCACATGTCTTGTGTTGGGACCAAACCCAACCCAAACCGACCCATGCATATGCAGCATTGCCGTCCTTGTTGCATCGTTTCATTCATCAATCTGCACGCTACCAGCCACAGAGATGCTACCTCGCAGATTCTGGACGATCCATCCCATCAGCCAAACATTAATACTTACTCCAAAATAATGCATGCCATAACCAGTACTAGTACAACATTGGAATCACAATCTCTCTTCATTCCGATTCAAAAGTAAGAAGTGAGTAGGGGTTAAGTTATATAGAAATAGAGACGAGGAGCATGAACATATACTATATTTCGATCACCTGCTGTATTTATCATTGAGGTCATCGATCACCAAACAAATAATTTTTATTAGTACACTCCTTTCCTTTGATCTCTCGACCAGCAGTTAAGTACTACTCTAGGAGAGATTGATAGAGTAAGAGAAGCAGTAATAACAGCAAGAGCAATTATTGGAAAGGAAAACGAAAGAATTGATAAGCGCTTGGCGCCAAAGTGTTGCCGACTCAGCGCTGAATAGGAGGGAAGGGAGGGGTCCAGCCGTCTAGGTCAGGTACAATAATGCAAGGAGCTAGGGCGAGCGAGCCACAGAGAGAGAGAGAGAGAGAGAGCGCGAAAAGACCCGGCCCACCCGACGTACCCGTTCTATGCCCTCCTCCATCCAACTGGACTAGTGGCTCAGCTTGTTTACAAGTGTCTGGCTGGCGCCACGTCAGGGTACGACTCCTAACTCCTTACTACAGTATATCTATATGGCTGGTTGCAATTGCAAGCCATGCATAGACGATTGTTCCAGAAAATTATGCTTGACCAATCAATCAATATTATACACTACGTATATATGCATGCAACACATCGTACGTGTTGTGTATGAATCGGTTATATATAAATTAATAAATAATTAAGCAGCTTATTTAGACTGTTGATTCTTCATACTAGCAGTTTTCAAAAAATATCGGCTCATTTTTTCTAAATAATTAAGCAGCTGTCGACATTACTATATGTTGCTAGTAGTAGTAGTAGTAGTAGTAGGTTTTAGCTACCGTTCCGTATCCCATCGCGTGATCCACATGGTTCTTCTTCCACTAATTAAACTATATGTGCAAATTATATCTCCTGTCCCTGGATAGCATCCAGTTAACTACCGAGCACGACCGGTACAACTCATTTTTTTAATCATAATATCACTGGGGTCTGACTCGATGTTAATTACGAGATGAGAGAACGTCGCGTGTCTCGATCGATCTGGGAAATAAATAGTGTAATTGCGACGACTGACAGTAACTAATTAATAATAATGCTTGTTCGTGGTAATTGTTGGGTTGCACGTTGCAGTCCTACCACGTCGGCGTCACGAGTACAATGAGTGATTTGGCACTCTATCCACGTGGATGAACGACCATTTCGTGGATCTCTGCATTTCTTACTGAATTGTCGTGTGGATCAGACTTCTTCAGAGAGGATATGCATGTGGGATGTGAAAAGCTCATGGCATCTAGAAACTCCACGGGGGATGGTATCGATCGAGTTTGCTGGAGGTTTCCCATACCACAGAACAACAGATCGATCATGCATATCAACCTAGTAGCTAGGTAGTATGTGGCTTGTCAATATAATGATCGATCATGCCCTTCAATCATTCGTTGAATAACTTGATCTCATCGATTACCGTAACGTCGTCTTCTTTCTTATATATGATCCATGTGTCGAAGAAAACATGGAAAACATGATCGCCAGTACACAAATATTGAAAGCAATAATAATAATAATAATAATAATAATAATAATAATAATAATAATAATAATAATAATAATAATAATAATAATAATAATAATAATAATAATAATAATAATAATAATAACAACAACAACAACAATAACAATCATAATAATAATGTTTAGTTACTGTTCCAAGCAGTAGAAACTTAATTGTGGCCTACTGTAAGTATTATGGTTGTTTAATTCTACTACGTACGGCACTGTTCGCTTGCTAATTTGTTGCTGCATGCTGTGAACCACCAACCACAAGGTAAATAGACCACGGCAATCCATCCATCATGAGAATGATTCTTGAGACAACCAAGATCGATCAACACCAGACGTTTAGCTCTCATCAACTTGATTGGCGCCAGCATTACTGTTCTGCCATGTCATCAGCACATGAGAACAATTGGATCTGGATTCTGACGGGAGATGCAGCGTGCCTGCCTGCTTGGCATGGCATGATTGGCACATGAGACTTGCTTGCCTGGCGTGTGCCGCGCGCATCTTCTATTCTCATCAGCCCAGGAACAGGGAACCCTTAGTTAGTACTAGCATCTCCGATTATTATATTAGTTTATATACTAATAATTTCATCATATAAACAAATAATGGACATTTTGTCCAGTAGGAGAGAGAGAGAGAGATCTCTTTTTAGTAGTTGTAGTAATAATTGAGGAGAGATGGAGCTCAGTTCCTCAATAATTCATCACTTGTTTATTTATTAAACAATAATTATTCTAGCTAGCTTGCGCCCGATCTTGCGTGCAAGCCAACAGATTAAGTAGAAGAGAAGAGGCAATCCATCATATCATTGCACAACACACCAAAAACAACAAGGCGAGGAGGGGTTCTTCTACCTCCACTTGAACAACATGCATGCATGAACCATGATACGCACCAGCACAAAATGCACATGCATATGCAGCGAGCATGGAGGAGCCAAGTTCCACGATCCAAGCCTTTATTCCTGCAGTCAGTGCCAGTTCACATAAGTGATCATGGATCCTGTTCCTACTAATTTTTTCTTTCTTTCAACAACACACCATATAGCTAGTAATTCTTTACTACGGCTACCATTATTATTGTTCAGGTGTTAGTACTACTCCTGAAGCTGAACATCGTGAACCTACATTGCCAGCTATTGGTGTTAGTAGGTCTTTGTTGGCATGATGATGCGAACGTCTGTCAGATCCCCATCGATTGACCACAATAATATACCACTTCAGTAGTATACCACAATTATTGCCGTTATCTATCTTGGTCTTGGACCGTAGTAGCATACCATCGCCGTCTGCTTCCACGATCTCTTATTTTTTCCTTTTCTTTTTTCTTTTTGGGTCTCGATTTTTAATTGTTGGATATACTTTTGCCACGCTCAAGGAAGGTACAAACAAAACTCCGCTTTTCAACAGATTGATCCCATATATCGGACACGTTTCACTTGCCCTACTCAGACAATCCTGATCACGTTCTTAACTCCATTCCTCATCTCCTTATTAGGGATTGATCTGCCTTCCGGGAGATCAAACCTCCTGCGGCTCAGCGTTCTCGGCTTACCTGGTGGTTGAGGATCCACGATCTCCAGCATTCCCTCAAGTTCCTCGACCATGGACCTTTTCGCGTTGCGAACCATGTAGTCCGGTTCCTGGAGAGCACAATCGGGAGGATCGAACGATAAAAACCAATTTGATTCATTTGCATCAAGTGAAGGCAGAGAAACTGAAAATTCAGCGATGCAGTAGTGTGTCAAAACAATATCTAATATATTCAGTCAAAAGAAGACCTTAATCATGAACATAAGTTGGAGGTTGGATTCTATGCCATGCTCTGATGGATAGCTAACCCACGATTGTCTCATGGTTGTTGAAGGTTGTAATCTACTATGTGATCTGACATAAATAACTCAACTGCTGCATAAAGTTGCAAGGAGTTACAAACTGGACAAATTTTTTAGTGTTGAGGGAACAGACATTTGATGCAACCCAACAGTGTGAGAAAATGGATTAATAAGTTTGTAATGAAAAGAGGAAGTACATAATCAGGGTATGTCTGACGCCATGATGAAACCGGTGAGAGGATTATTTCCGTGACTCAGAAAACAGTAATGCATAGTGCTTGATTGACTTTTCTTAGGTAAACAAGTCACAATACAGTTTGCTTAATAGTAGAACCCAATCAGGCACAATGCATTATTGTTACAATACTATACTTAAACTATACTACAGGGGCTAACCACCAAACCTAGATACAAAACATACAAATTCCCAGGTTCTACTATAACTGCCATTCCAGGTCATGCATCGATGTAGGCAAGGCAAGGGAATGGAATCAATCGATGGGAAGCAGCATACTAGACTAGATGGAGTACTACCTGGAGCGACAATGATTTTCTCAGCGAACCTCTGGAGCTCCTCAGGGTCACGCGCAACGCGTCGCCGGTATGAGATGCTGTAGAACAAGGACCTGATGTCCTTCAGTCCATCAGGTCCTGGCGGGGATGCGGGGAAGAAGGAAGCCGCGGGGAAGGGGAAGAAGAAAGGGTCGTCGACGGCGTGGAGGTCCAGGAGGCGGAGGAGGTGATGGCGGCTCACGGTGTGGCTGGGCTGGGCTGGGCTGGGCGGTGGAGGGAGGGAGTGAGATGCCAGTGGTGAGTGACCAGAGAGAGGCCACTGGCAGAGTGGTAGGCCAGTGGGTCTGAAATAGAGCATCATGGGCTACCTGAACGAAATTGCACAGGCCCACTCGACATTCATATCTGTTTATATTTTTTCTTTCTTTTTTCTTCGACACTAAATTGAGCATCATAATGCGCAGGTCGCAAATAATTTGAGGACGAAATGACCAAATATTACAACTTTACAGGAACAAACAAACCTTTGATTGCAAAAGCAGGTCCAAAATGTGGCCTTTATTATTTTGTACACACAGAAATAAAAACAGTGTGGTCCATAAGTTTTATTCTTATGAAATGAAAGTATTACAGTCCGAGGAGCTTGCAGTTTTCCCAGATGGTCTTCGCGGAGCGTCTGAGCCTGTTGGTCTCCTCCTCTGTGAGCTCCATGTCCACCACGCCGAGGACTCCTCCACGTCCGAGCCTCGCCGGCAGGCTGAGGAACACCTCGTGGCCCTCGGCGATGCCGTGGAACCCGGTGGCGAGCACGGAGACCGGGTGGATGCGCCTCTGGTCGCGGAGCAGGGTGGCCACCAGGTTAGCAACCGAGTAGCCGATGGCCCACGAGGTGTAGCCCTTGAGCCCGATGACCTCGTAGGCGCTGTCCACGACGGCGCGGCGGATGCCCTCGAGCGCCTCCTCGTGGAAGCTGGCGTGGCTCTCCCGCAGCGTCTTGAGCGCCGGCATTCCTCCCACGCTCACCGACGACCAGACCGCCACCGAGCTGTCGCCGTGCTCGCCCACCATGTACGCCTGCACGTCCTGCGCGCTCACGTCGAGGTGCTCGGCGAGGAGGAACCGGAACCTCGACGAGTCCAGGTTCGTGCCCGACCCCATCACGCGGCTCGCCGGGAACCCGGACAGCTTCCACGCCACGTAGGTGAGGATGTCCACGGGGTTGGAGACGATGAGAAGAAGCGCGTCGGGGGAGTGCTCCGCCAGCGCCGGGATGATCTTCCTGAACAGGGACACGTTTCTCTGCAAGAGGTTCAGCCTCGTCTCCCCCGGGATCTGCCTAGCGCCGGCGGTGACGATGGCCAGGTCGGACCCCCTGGTCACCTCGATGCCGGTGTCGGAGACGAGGCGCGTGCGGGGCAGGAACGCCGCCGCGTGCTGCAGGTCCAGCATCTCGCCGCGGAGCTTGTCCGGGAGCGCGTCCACCAGGGCGATCTCGTCGGCCAGGTCGCGGGTCAGGAGGGTCTGCGCGATGGCCATGCCGACGTTGCCGGCGCCGATGACCGACACCTTGCTCAAACGACGACAAGCTCTGCTGGACGTGTCGTCGACCACCGCGCGGAAGAATCCCGCAGCGTCGGCGTCGAAACCAAGCTCCGACAGTGAAGACGCCTGTTTGTTCATCCTTTCTTCTTCCTGGGTCTGGGCTGTGTGTGTTCGATCAATAAATACTATCGAGTTCGAGTGCTGTTTGATATATGATCGGAGCTGTGGCTTGTGAATGGATGTGACGAATGATCACGAGGGATGATAAGGGCTGCTATTTATAAATCAGAAAGTACACAAGACAGGCCGCCGGCTACTTTTCATTTACTTTTCAATGCAATGGAAAGCCTTCAGTTCAGGCGGTTTTCTCTTCAACTTTGTACGGCCACTGAATCATCCGGTACGGTGTTTGAGGATTTGCATGTTTATACTGTGGGCCGGTTTGTCTACCGCGCGCTTCAATACAAAGGCACCGCTGGTTTTCCTTCTAGACAAAGAAATTGCAGGTCTTTTTCTACAAAAAGGAAATCTAATTAAGCTCTATGTAGTGGACAGCAGGAAGAAATTAGTATTGTCCACTAAATAGAGCTTAGATTACGAAGTTGTGATACCTTATGAAATTATAAAAAGGAACGATCGTCGTGTGTAAGACCACTTTTTTATACATACGAAGCAAATTCAAGGTTATCATCAGATCAGACGACGTACAGGTCAAAACACAGAAGCATGGCATGCATGGTTTTGGGGCACGTGCGTAGGGGCAGTCTTCCGTATTAGTTCAATTTCAAGTTAAATTTGCTAGTATTAGCATCAAATTAGGTACCAAGGGTGTGGGATCAGTAGCTTATACGACCATACTAGTACTTATCATAGCCATGCTCTCTAGTCTCTACATCTCTCTCTTCCTTTTTCTTGAGAAGAGAAGAAGGTCAATACTGGGTTGCCGAGCATATGCATGGTGCGCGACTGGACGGTGCAATGAAATTCAACTTTGGAGGATTCGCATGATCAGAAACTTTGTTAGTGTTGTTAATTAATTTGATCGTATTCGATTTCACCTTTTAAGAAACAATGGGCTTCACAAGACGTCACCTTCTTCGTTCAACTATATATTCGATTTGAGTAAGAGTAATCTAAGTTTATTAATTTAAATAAAACTGTGGGCGGATTTTCTTCTTGTGGTCTTAGTCTGGAAGCAGCAGAGAGAGCTTCTTCCTACACAGTCGTCTGCGTATCTTTGGTCGCAGTCGCAGCTACCGGCGCAGTCTTAATCTGGAAGTTAACTTTAACCTTTCAGCAGCATACTACACCGTTTCTGGTCTCTTAAGCACAAAATATAAGAAGAAAAAAAAATCATATTACTATTTTCTTGTCCAAAGAATTCGCAAATAAAGAGAAAATGCATCTTTTTTTTAGAAAAAAAATTATCTTTAAATTTTTTGCTGCCATGGATGTTGTTCATTCGCTTTGGTTTTGGGATAAAAGTCACCGTCATCAAAATTCGATGATGACGCTAGTACTCATTAGGTTGGCCATGTCGGGTATTGGAGCACATCACCCTAAAAGCTTTTTAGGCACTATATATACTAGTACTGAGAATTGGTTTGTTGGACGAATAATTTCTCCAATTCAAACAATTAGTTCGAATATGTAAGATTGTAAGTTATATTTTTGAAATACTTCTTGTACTAAGAGAATCATAACAAAAATATAATATTTACCATATACTTCTTAATCAATGGCTCAAATATCTATGGAAGGAGTAGCTACCATACTAGTATTGGTTTAGTGTGAAAGAGGCAGCGAGCGTTTTGATCTGGTCGTCTAAAGATGTTGACACTTGGAGACGAAGGCGCTGACACTTAGTAGTAACTACAATTACTACTAAGAGCGTTTCCAAATGGTTGGGGGAAGTTTGCCCATTTTTTAAAAAAATTTGCCCAAGTACTCCATGCAGTTTGCAAAAGGAACTCGCTTAAGACTAACATGGTCTTAAAAGTATAACTCTGACTTTAATTTTTAACAATATTGATTAAAAATTAACATATAAATACTTTTATGAAAATATTCTTAAAGAGAAATCTATTCATATATTTTTCATCTTTTCAAACTTAATAACTTAAAAGTTATTTATGATTTATATTCCTAATGTTTGACTAAAATTTATACTAAACGAGTTTTTTTACTAACCTGGAGGGAGTACTTATCGTAGCTTCTATCTCTATTCCTTGTTTTCGAATGAAGAAAAGCAAAGGCGATTTTGAGGTCAAAACCGGCTATTACCGAACATGGTTCGTGGCGGACGCCACAAAATATCATCTCTTTTTTAAGAAGAAAGATAGTATAACGCGACACACTCCTTACAAGTACTTATTCTTACAAATACACGTACACACAGTTTATCCATAGGAGCATGTACAATGGAGGTGCTTATTATAATAATGGTTTATTTTCACACTAGGTGATTGATTATATAATAAAGAAAAAGAGTCCTCAAGTTTAAGGTATTTAGGAAAAGGCAATTAGATGAACATTGGGGAAATGCTATATTCAGTACACGTTTGTACAAACTCACTGTGAGTGGAAGCGGCTAGTATATGCTCATCCTTGAAGGGAAGGGGCTGAGATCCTCTCTGACGTTGGTGTGCATGTGCAGTCCACGCTGAAATATTAGGGTCAGGACCGCGTGTCCCCGCGTGTCAGAGAGAACTGCACGGCTCATCCGCGCTCGAAGGGAAGCTGGAACAAGTGACACATGGCGCCATGGCCCCTCCGTCTCTTCTCTTGTACGAGTATGTCTCTCTTGACATGAGAATGAAAATTTTTTTCTTGCTGTATTGCGATTTGATTACCATTTTGAAATTAAAAGGTTATTTCATACTCCCCGTGTCCCAATGCAAACGTCGTTTTACAGTTATACATGAGGATCAAGGTTAAGTGAAAAAGTTATAGTACCCGAAAAGCTAAAATGAGAAAAAAAGAAGTATTTAAAAGAGAAAAAGATGTATCGGAAAATGAAAATAAAAAATAATTTAAGAGTGTGACGTGCAGTTTAATGTACCCGTGTTCTCTAAAAAAGAAATGGCTGGTCGATAAAAAGAAAACAGAGGAGTGAGCAAAGGAAAAAAGGAATAGTAGTAGATCATTGTTATACGATTCAGAATTAACTAATTAAACAGCGGTAGTGGTAGTACTAGTTGTTCAGGAACAGCATTCTGACTTTGTTGCTGTTGGTTACAATCGAGCAACTAGTGGCCAACGTACGACAACAACGAATTTAAAAGAAAGAGAAGCAGTCCCCTTATTATTGGTCGAACGAAATCTATCAACAACTCCTGACGTAGCGTGGCATATCTTGTCAGCTCAACCAACATACTCCAGACAATAGTAAGTGAGCATTTAGATGAACGGAACAACCTAGAGGCCAAGCAGCTGGCAGTTCTCCCAGAGCGTCTTTGCGGAGCGCCTGAGCCTCTTGGCCTCCTCCTCGGTGAGCTCCATCTCGGCGACGCCGAGGACTCCTCCACGTCCGAGCCTCGCCGGCAGGCTGAGGAACACCTCATGGTCGTCGGCAATGCCGTGGAACCCGGTGGCCAGGACCGACACCGGGTGGATGCGGTGCTGGTCGCGAAGCAGCGTGGCCACCAGGTTGGCCACAGAGTAGCCGATGGCCCAGGAGGTGTATCCCTTGAGGCTGATGACCTCGTAGGCGCTGTCCACGACGGCGCGGCGGATGCCCTCCAGGGCCTCCTCGCCGAAGCTGCTGTGGCTCTCCCGCAGCGTCTTGAGCGCCGGCATGCCCCCCACGCTCACCGACGACCAGACCGCCACCGAGCTGTCGCCGTGCTCACCAACCATGTACGCCTGCAACCAAATCGGCTCATCTCTGAGTCTCTCTCTGTCTCACACTCTCACGCACATGCTCGCCACAAAGAAAAGAATGCAAAATTCCTTCCTGGCAAAAAAGCAACAGATGCTGTGTGGCTCCACTCCACATGTCATGTCGATGCACGCACTGATTCTCTTGAACTGAATGTCACATGGATGGAGGAAGGAAACTTTACTGACCTGCACGTCCTGGGCGTTGACGTCGAGGTGCTCGGCGAGGAGGAAGCGGAACCTGGACGAGTCGAGGTTGGTGCCCGAGCCGATGACGCGGCTCGCCGGGAACCCGGACAGCTTCCACGCCACGTAGGTGAGGACGTCCACGGGGTTGGACACGATGAGCAGCAGCGCGTCCGGCGAGTGCTCCGCCAGCGCCGGCACGATTTTTCGGAACAGAGACACGTTCCTCTGCAAGAGGTTCAGCCTCGTCTCCCCCGGGATCTGGCGGGCGCCGGCGGTGACGATGGCCAGGTCGGACCCCTTGGTCACGGACAGGTCGGTGTCGGAGACGAGGCGCGTGCGCGGGAGGAACGCCGCCGCGTGCTGCAGGTCCAGCATCTCGCCGCGGAGCTTGTCGGGGAGGGCGTCCACCAGGGCGATCTCGTCGGCCAGGTCGCGGGTCAGGATGGTCTGCGCGATGGCCATGCCGACGTTGCCGGCGCCGATGACCGACACCTTGGTCAGGCGCCGGCGATGCGCCGTCGGCGTGTACGCGGCCCCGTCGGAGGCCACCGGGCGGAAGAAGCCCGAGGACGCGCCGTCGGAGTTGAACCCCAGCTCGGAAAGCGACGATGCCTTCTTCATCCTCTCTCGCTCGCTTGTTGTTGGGGATTAACGGGATGGGGATTAGCTAGGGGGGAGGCTCTCCTAATTAGTTACTCTTCTTGTCTCGTGGGATGGAAGAACTAGGGAAGACGGATGATCCTCCACTCCGGGTGGGGAATTGATGAATGGGCT
Source organism: Oropetium thomaeum (assembly GCA_001182835.1). NCBI lineage: Eukaryota > Viridiplantae > Streptophyta > Magnoliopsida > Poales > Poaceae > Oropetium > Oropetium thomaeum. The sequence continues at coordinate 136,862 of LFJQ01000125.1, read as the reverse complement.
CTGGTTCCTCCTCTTCCTCGCTGCTATTTATCCTCTTGTCCTGTCAGCTGTCACTCACTGAAACCGCTTACCGTTTTTTATTTTTTATTGTTTTGGTACAGTGGTTTCAGGGCAAGTTGATGGTACTAAGAAGGCTTTCTTTCTTGGTTCCAGACAGATTACCGGTATTCTAATGACAGAAAAAAAGAAGCATTTTTTAATTGTTGACGTCGGTCGAAACCGGAGGGAGCAGCCGGTTATCAGATCATGGAAATAAGAGCTCGTATATCCCAAAATCTGTAGCACGTCTACATTAGTAGTACTATGCGCGTTGGTTTGAAAGCACAAGCTAATCCCGGAGGCAGCCGCCGGGATAGAGTTGCCGGTTTTTGTCCCAAATGCGAAATTCCAGTTTCAATTTGCTTATTGGACCAGTCAACACACAAAAAAAAGTTCAATTTCTTGGAGAGGAGGCCAACAGCTATAGCTGTCTTTCGAGACCGTTCCTATGTTAGCACGGTCGTTGACGTTTCCTGTATGCTTGGATTGGAAGCTTCCATCAATCTGAAATCTGTACTACTATTGTTGTGCTGTAGTACTTCCAGAACGAAACGAACCTGTCATTATACAGACATCTAGTTGCATTCAGAAACCGATGTCATGTTTCTCCATCTTTATAACTTACGCACAGCACATTGATGCCTTCGTTTCAAATGCACAAAAAGGGATTGATTTTACATTCTGATTTGTAAGGTTTCGTTCCAATCACGAGTTCCACCTCATCAAATGTTATATTGACAATCATTTATTCCGACCAATTTCTATAAAATGCAACCAAATCCACCCTATCCTCCCACGGCCATTCCTGCCGACGACAAAAAGAAAAACGTGACTCCAGTGCAATACTGGTCAGAAACCCAACGGGAAAACAAAATGGAAAACACTTCTAATCCACAAATCTGCGTTGCTTCCCTGCTCTTGGTTCTAAAGTGCTGCCCTCCTCGATATTCTTATACAAAAATGGAGAAAACACCGTTGGGCAAGTTATTCAACAACTTGCTTGGCAAGAATAGTGTTTAACCTTGGTCATCCTAACTTCACAGCAGCATTGATGTTGGGTTCTCAATATAACCCTTGAAAGCTTTCAGAAATTCAGCACCAATTGCTCCTGCAGAGTTTCAGATAGCAACCGGTTAATCAAATAATTCCAGAAGATACGCAATCCACACAAACATCTCAAATAGACCAAGAGCGTACCATCAATAACCCTGTGGTCACAGCTCAGGGTAGCTGACATGAATGAACCAAACTCATACTGACCATCAGCGGCACCAGGTATCACCCTCTTCTCAGCTGCTCAACAATGAAAAAGGAGGTGATTCACTATAAGACCCAACATACAGAATGGACCAACATCAAACAGTCCAGAGAACTCAGTACACTTTGCAAAAGAAAAAGCGCAGACCAAACATACTCCTAGTCCTACTGAGTAACTAGCAGTGCACGACTCTACGTACGAGATTTGGTGCCCAAGCACATCAGAATGTCATGCCAGGTTCACAAAAATATGATAAAGGGTTTTCAGAAAAAAAGAAGATGAAAGATAGCACAAGTGCATAGCGGTACTGGTACTTTTAAGCAAGAGTTGTGAAAGCAACATCAATAACAATAAAGCCCCAAGCAAGAGCCAAGGCTAGGAGCAGAGTATAAATGGAAATGTAATGTAAATATTTGCTGGATCATTACCAGAACCAATGGCCAAAATAGCTGCCTGAGGAGGATTGATAATGGCACAGAATTGTTTAACACCAAAGGGACCTCCCAAGTTTGACACAGTGAACGTGCCACCCTGAAAATAAAGCACCAAATGTGTCAAGCATTATTATTTTTCCTTACTTTAGCAACCACTCTGTACTCCATACCTCGTATTCTGATGGTTTCAAACTGTTATCCCTTGCTTTTTGAGCCAGTTGCTTCACCTCTTCAGCAATTGTACCAAGTCCCTTCTTGTCTGCATCCTGCAACATCATTAAAAGTTAGAACAGAAAAGAAAGCACACATTTCGACAAACTAAGAGTCATTTACCCTAATTACTGGAACAAACAATCCATGCTCAGTCTGGACAGCAACATTGATGTTCACATTGTTATATCTGCATGGAAGCAAATGCCACATATAAGCTTTAGTTAATGACAATTTCCCCCAATACAAAATGTCAATTAGAACTTACTGACGAATAAACTCATTCATCCATGAGCTGTTACACTGAGGGACCTTTCGAAGAGCCAAAGCTGCAGCCTGCACACAAATAAATACGTATTTAGTACTAGACAGAACAGAAGGAATAAACCTGTACTATAATGAAATCAATAGTAACAAACAGAAATGCATGCAGCAATCTTCACAAACCCAAGGTATATCAAAGAGAAACAACTCTAAAGGTGGAGCTGGTAATTACCTTTATAACTAGATCATTGATGGATATTTTCTTTCCACCAGAGGCATCCTGCAGTGGGTTCAGTTCCCCTCGCAACCTGGATCAAAATGAAATAGGGAACTTGAGTCAGAAGTAACAAAAGCATCAGAACTGTCCACAAACGAAAATAGTGCTTTATATTTAGTACAACTTATATCCAAAACATACGTGATGAGTTTGTCGACACGTGTGTCAACTGTCAAGTAGTAATGTGGAATGGTCTGTTTAGATGCTAGCAGGCGGTTTGCGGTAACCTGAAGACAGTAAAAGTAAACATTCTTAGGCCAGAGAGAATTTTTACAAGAGTCTTGTGGAAATTCAAAAATTTACCTTTCTGATCTGTGCGTTTGGAATATCCACGTAACTTAATCCTGGAGCTGCATGAGCCTCTCTCTTGCCACCCTTTGCAACAGAAGCTTCATCAAGGCAAAAGGTGTGAAACAATCAGTACGTTGAAATCCATATGGTTCACATAAATGGAACTCAGCATAATAGATATTGCACAGGGAATGCATCATCTTGAAAATCCGACCCAACTGAAACCATTATAAAACCATAACAGGTACTGGGAAGGCATCCAAATTAAAATCGTACAGAATGAACACCTAGTCTAGAAGTGATCTCATGGTCATAACTCAAATTAGCAGTTAAACATAAGCAGCGTGTCATGACCGTTCTGTGATGTAGATTAACCTGAACCCAAGCAGCACGGCCTCACCGAAGGCTTCAGCCACGGCACAAGGGCAGGGATAGCTGCTGATATATTTCTTGCTTAACGCACGTAACCATGTCCTCCATTATATAGGAGTCTGACTTAGAATTGTATATATAACTCCAGCCTTACCTCTAATCGAATATCTCCATATTTAACCTAAACCTATGACACAGTGATATTACACAAAATATCACCAACAGCAGGGTGGCCACATCTGAATAAATAATAACTCACCCAGGTAATCTTCAATATCTGCCTTCAAAATACGCCCATCAGGGCCAGTACCTTTCACGCTTGAAAGTGGGACCTGTTTTATGGACCATAATCCTTGTGTTCATTAGCAATTCATTAGAAATCATATCTATACAGATGAAATAACAAGCACTTACATTGTTATCTTCTGCCAATTTTCGGGCAAGAGGGCTGGCGAATACCCGGTCTCCAGATTGAGTAGCTTCCTCAGTCTTTGGGGCCTTCGGCTCAGGAGTCCTGGCAGGCTCTTTCTCCTCCACCTTCGGCTTTGAAGGTTCAGGTTGAGCCTTCGACTCAGCAGGAGCAACAGGTTCAGCTGAAGATGAAGGCTTATAGTCCTTGAATTTCTCAATGTCACCCTCTTCTTCTACAGTTATCGCAATGATCTAAGGAAAACACAGATGAAGTTATTCAATCCAAATTGTGTTCGTGCATTATGTATGCAAAAACTAAATAATGCTAACAAAACATCTAGTTTTTAATCAGTAGATATGTACTTCTCCAACTTTAATCTCCTTTGCACCATCTCCATGAATAATTTTAGCAAGATAGCCCTCTTCCATGCACTCCATCTCCACAGTGGCTTTATCCTAATAACAGGGAGGGAATCACTCATCCAGTTCTATTGTAGAATATATAAGAGAGAAAATTAAATCAAATGTCACAACTTTAAAGATTAGAAAACTTACAGTTTCCACCTCGCAGAGAACCTCACCAGGGGCGACCTTGTCTCCTTCCTTTTTCAGCCACTTGGCAATGTTCCCCTACATTCATAGATGTACCAGGAATGGTGATCTAAGATGAGCAGCAAAGACATGCCCGTCCTTATGGTTCAGCTCTAATTCTATCAAATAGTAACAAATATACATACCTCGGTCATTGTTGGTGAGAGCGAAGGCATCCCAATTTCTTGATGTGGCGGAAGATCTGAAATACTCAGCGGTTTAATACATAATTTAGGACATTGATTGATAGAATTTTAAGGACAATTTGAGATATGAATAGTTAAAAGAAGATCGAAACTAAGGACTACTACAAGATGCAAAAAAAAAAAAAAAGAAAATTAAGAGAGGATAATGCAAATAAACCAAAAGCTTTGTTGGCAGACCAAATGACTCAATCACTCAACACAAAAGGTGGAGAAAAATCCAGCTACCTTCTACTAGTAATCAGTAATAACAGGATACAGCTCTAAAAATCCAACTAACAGCATTCAGCAATGCATGTAAGTATCCACGTAAAGAATATGTACCTGCACCACTTGAGAAAGGCCGTGCTGAAGCCACTCGTCCGCTGAAAACAAAAAACAAAATAAAGTTAAAACAGCATGTGTGTTGCAACAACCGAGCATTCTGTGGTGAGATTTGAGAACAAATCTCTAAACAGGACAGTGTAATCTCCAATCACATCCAAAAGAGAAAGCATATTGCAATTTGTGTTTACAACAAAAAGGTGGGTGCCATTTCTTAAAAAAAAAGTGGATGACTACAATTATAATGGAATGACCAAGAGTAGACTTCTTAAGAAGCCATGGACTTGTAATGGTTAATGTGAATTGTGAATCATAATGATAAGATCCAGTGGTCAACATATCAATTATCAAATTCTCAATTTATTTGTACTTCTACAAGGAATAGTTTTCCTTCTGTTCCTCATACAGATGAATGATATAAGTGGTGCATTATTATTTTTTTTTTAAAAAAAAGGATACCATAATAATGAACCATTGAGGCCGCTAATAGCCTTTGGGACGACGTTGGTGGATGCTCCTCTCCATGTGTAGCTTCTGTTTACGCCTAGTGGTACCTAAAAATACAACAAATTCAAGAAACAGAGAAGGAAAATATTGGCACTATAGGACCTATCAAGAATGTAACCTTGACTATCTCAAGCTCTTTTGCAGGCTGGCTGTACTGGCGAAATTGGGTGCCCCCAGTTCTTTTTCCAACACCTAGGGAATCCATAGGCGTCACATTTAATTAACAACAAGTGTTAAATGAAGCAAACTTTGCACTCCCACAGAAAGACCTAGAGGAACAAGAACAACTACTCCTGAAAGCAGGGGATCCCAGATAAAGTAGACGACAATAACATAGCATAAAATGCAGTAGTCATCTCCTCAATATAGTAAAACCAAACATTAGCAAGGGTACAAAATCATTGATGAATGACACAAAGACATGACATGCCGCATCAAGAAATTCTTTGCTACTACCTCCTTTTTTTAATTGTTGACACTTTCTAGTACAAATTTGTACTAAAAACCGTCAACAATTAAAAAATGGAGGTAGTACATCTTTCGCACAAACGGATGGATGATTTCTCTATATTACAGATCTAAAGCTACTAATACAGTCCAATAGTATAAGTAAATGATGCACACTATTTCTAGACTCAAGGCTGACTGCAAACAAACACAGACACAAATCTGTAAAGGAATCCAGAATAGTCAAAACAGAATGCCATAAGAGGTAATGTTGTTGGAATGTTAATGCCAAACAGTAACCGCAACCAGGGTTTGAATAATAAATAGTTTTAACATTGTAGGTGGCACGAAAGAGCATATCAATGTGCCACTGGTGAATGAGAAATGAGAAGAGTAGATCAGTGGAAGACAAATAAAAAATATAGAAAGCAAAGAGAGATAGCACATACCATTTTCCTTGATGCCGAAAGGGCCAGAGGCACTAGAGAAGTGCCGAACAATAGTAGATCGGTCACAATCCACAGCATTCTGCAGACTCCGCAGCTGCATAACCAGGGCAAGGCAGTAGCGTTAAGAAGGTTCTCATGACCCAATGCAGTATTGTAACGATTAATAGGTAAACTGAATCTGCCTACAGTAGTGCACCGCTGTGGTTAATCGCTATGAGTTTGAGGTCTGACACTGTAAAGTAGAGTGCAAGCAGCGCATAAGCTGAACGCAACTAGCGTGAATTCGTTACAGCCATACTGCATTCTTTAGTAGTGAACCTCATGAACGTTCCAACATATGTTCTTGAACACGAATCCCTCGTCTCGCTTCAGTATTTTGTTGCAAAAAAAAAAAGGTAATAAAAGGAATCCCAAGTGATGAACAATTCGACTTGCTCTGACAGAACACCCTAGGGGAGGAGAGGAATATTCAACCACTCCGGCAACAGGTACCTAACACTAGATCGTACGAACGAGCACGCCACACCGGACAGCGAATTAACCCACATCCAGGATACGGGAACGAAAAATCCGGAAATCAATGGTCCCCTTCCCCTGTCGCCCAATACACCACTGAGCCCCGACGATTACAGGACGCAGGGTCAACGAGATTGGCAACGCAAAGGCCGGTCGAGCAGATCGTGGAACGGATTTCCAATATTTTTGGACGAGCAGAGCATAATAAACAATCGAACAAGGAGATGGGGGGAGAGAGGAGCGAACCTTGCGAGAGTGACGTAGAAGTTGAGCGGCGGACATGGCGATCGGAATCGAGGCAATGGTCTAGGGTTTGGGCTTCCCTTTGTACGGAGAGCGGAGGCGGGGGGCGGCGGCTGATGAGATCGGAGGGGGAGAGAGATGGAGATGGGTGTGAGAGGAGAGGCCTCGAATGTTTTGTCCCTCCTCTAGCTCTAGTCTAGTATTGGTATTGGGGGCGGGGGAGGTCGTCTACTGCGACTTGGGCACCTCACTTCTTTTCTTTCTTTTTTGGCGACAACTTGGCTGGCAGGTCCATCGTAGGACTAGTATTTTCTAGCATCCCAACACCCACTCATGATCATCCACATAACCACCTATTTGTAGAGGAAACGAATCGAATTTGACTCATCTTTTTCCTTTCTTTTTGAATTTATCACAGTTTCCGTAGCCTTGTAGCACATCCAGACCTAGCCAATCTATACAGCATTTACAAATCACGATCTCATCTCACACGGCCTCAAACATACTCCCTCTGTGGGTCATCGTTTCATTAATAACTTTAATTATTTATCTTATTTAAAAAATATAAAAAATATCAAATATTTTATTAAAATTTAATTTATTAAAAAGATTTTTAAATTTTAATTTTTAATTTTACACATTTAAACTAATTTTTTAATAAAATAAACGTTTAAAGTTTTCGATCAAAATCAATGACGACAAATAAAAAAAAGAATACATAATTGTATTACTTTCAAAGGAAACCAAAAAAAATAGTGTTTCATCTTGTGGTTTACATGAAAAGAATTGATTCATCTCCAAAGAATAAGTGAATAACAGTTATAATATACGGGACAGTACACAAGCATAATAACAACACTACTATTTCTTACACTAGAATACATCTCCTCTATCCTTCTCCAAAATCCCAAAAACAAAAAATGGAGCCGGGCGTCATTCTTTGCGCTTTAATAACTTGAGATAGAGCACATTATCTGTACAGTGCCATCCACCTGCTGCTATTCTTACATGTAAAACAAGGGACACCCAACTCTTTCCCTCCTCTCTAAAACCAACATATAGCTCCAAAACAAAATATTCAAAATCCGAGCACTGTTGTACAGGTCCGATGTGCTTCAGTTTGGTCCGGACTGCAAAATCTCATGTAACCTCGCACAAGTCCAAACTGCTTACGTCATCTCATCTCCTTCATCTCTCGTAAGCATCCATTATCAGGAATTGCGACGCCCGTGTGTATTAAAAATTATGACATGATATAGTCACGCTGAGCAGTCAGAGCTCCACCTCATGGAGATCCTCTGTCAATCCATTGAATTGCACAGATGAGTTGCTGTTGGAACGACTATGAGTGGGCCTGCCGGGCATCACAGGCAACAGCATGGTCTGCCCATCAGGAGATCTAGCACCTGCAACAGCACTAAACTGCTCAGAGTACGTTCCACTCCATGATGCTGCTCGTGATCTCGAAAATGAGCTGCTGTTGCTTCCTACGGACACCCCGGAACCCTGGTAAGGAGTGGAAATGTTGTCCATACTCGGATGCCTATGAATTGTCGGTGCCATTGGTGCTGAAAATTGTGCCGATGGCTGAGGCGAAGAAAATGATGTCTCTGCTGGTGGTGAGGCTGAACGCTCGTCGTGATGCATGGTTTCACTCTGTATCTCTGCCACCTGATCAGACATATGGTCTGCAGAAGCAGCTGCTGCAGTCGGCATAAAGAACTTGGCACCAGCAGGTGGCGCCAAAGAAGGAGCAGCTGGTTTGTTATACGATGGCACTGCTCCCGATGCACCAGCCTTATTAAATGTGTCCACATATCTTAAATGGAAAACAGAAGACCCATCAGCTCTCAGGTTAATATTATCTATAGCAATATAGAGAAAAAATTGAAAGTAATTGGAAATACAGTTGAATTACCTGGACCTGACACCCATTCGTCCACGAACAGAAAACTGGTTCTGGCTAGGTGGAATCGGTGGCATCCCCAAACCACGCTCTGGGGAGTTCGAGGACTTCCACTCCATGACTCCATTGGGAGCATGGCTTCCACTCATAGGGCCATTCAACTTATGGTCGGGCACACCATTCTGGAAAGAGGGTTTTGTTGGAGGTGGAGGGAGAGGAGGTTCCTCCGCAGGAATGGCAGCCCCTTCTTCCACCCATCGCTTCAATTTTTCATCATAGTAAAACTTGTTCTGGTTCCCTAATTTTGCCTTCAAAACAAAAATAGGATTTTTGGTTAGAATTGCAGCTATAAGGAAAAAAAAATAATCTCAACACTCAGTGCTTGGTAAGCACCTGGCGGTGGGATTTTGACACCAATCCCATTGTCTTCTGCAGCGTGGAGCCTAACCACCCAAGCCGCGAACTGCCTGATCCTGAAGCACTACTCTGAGTGCCATCTGATCCAGCACCCTGCTATTTCCCAAAAAGAATGAGGAGATGGAAATGGAATCATTTCAATTCAAGATTGACTAGCCAGAAACTAATCCTTCTTTACATTTCTCTTATCAAATTCCTAAAGATGGCATTACCTGTTTTGGGGCTCTGCCAAAGTCGGGCTCAGAAACACTTCTGTTGTGTGCAATTTTCCTACCAGTGCCACCATTACTATCATCGGCTATTTCACTCATAGACTGCGTTGAAGTAGATGGAGTCAACGATGACATTGCCATTACCGATTGGCTATTTCCAAATTTTGCAGCTGCAGGTGCAGAGTAGCCCTCTCTATCACTAACAGAGCCCTGTGGCAAAGGAGGAAGTGGTGCGGATGGTGTACCCATCATGCGTGATATAGATTTATCAAGCGATGTGAAAATCTTTCCTACAAGTTTAGCCGGTGCAAGATTTGTACCATACCCACCCTAAAGAAAAAGGGGGAAAATTGTGAGCTAATGATAAGTGAACAAAGAGAGAGAATATCAGATATAGTGCAAAAAAGAGAACTTTGAAACAGTACAGCCATACCTGCTGGTGAGTCCGTATCCTTTCCTCCAGGGAAGAAAACAATTGTTTCCATGTCTCCAATTCAGGGGCACGGCCAGAGGCTTTCAGCACCTTCATTGATGCTTGGCAATACCTGAAAAGGTTAACATTCAACTGGGTCATGTTGTGCAAATATAGAGCCTAGGAAAGTGTTGAGTCATTTGCTATGAAGAACAACCTTACCTCAAAGAATCAGAAATCCTTCCCACCTCCGCTAGCATGTATGCATATATCAGCTTATATGGCTGAAAGGGTAGCAGGATATACTGAGAATTACCAAGCACTTTTGCATATTCATAAACCTCTGTCCTCTGTTATTTGCGATTCAATGATATTAGTCAGTAAACAATGGTGGGAGGGAGCCTTTCAGGTAAGCATGCACTAAAGAACTTTGCAGGTAAAGCATAAAATTAAGGACCTGAATGGCTTCAGGGCTGACATATGTTCGAGGACATTTCAAGTGGTCTGCCCCAATAAGGCACAACCTTGCACTTTCTGAGTATGAATCAATATTTAGTTCAGCAACCAAGTAGCAAGAATGAGCAGCTGCAACCTGTACCAGACAGTAAGGCCCTTGATCACACGCAAAAGGAAGTTTAATCTACAAATATGTATCATGCAAACCTCGTATTTCTCTTTCCAAAGGCAATCGCCAAGGTGGGTGATTACTAGTTCATCGCCTTTTGTCCTGTTTGCAGTTATCATAGCCAAATTCTCCTCCCAATCATCCAGCATGCCATTAGAACCAGGCTGTCTCATAAAGACAACAAAATTGTAAACAAAGAGTCAAAGCAAACAGAAACAAAAATATAATATCAATAAGTATCACCCAAAAGTCATGATACTACACTGAACAAGATAATAGTGTATTGCACATGCCTAAGGCAGTGAAACAAAAATAAGTATGAGAATTGTCTACACTTTTGAATTCTGTGTAACGACTACTTGATAAAGAAAACTCAAAATTATAATACATCTGCTAACTGAAGGGATCATTAACTTTGCATGTACCTCTATAGATTGATGGGGTGCACCAGGTGTAGCATAGTCACCGTTGACGTTGTTCTCTACAGCAAAGACATCGGCAGGTTGTCCAGCAATGAGAAGGCACAATGTTCGCAGGGGTGACCCAGATACAAAATGGGAGTAAGCCATTTTTTTTACTGTGTCCACATAAAACTGCATCATGGGTATGGGTAAAACAATGAAACTAACGTGGATAAAACCTGACAAGAAAATAAAAGCATTGTGCTAGATTACAAACGAAAAATGGAGCCTTATATTATGTCGAACACACCTGATCACCGAGCTGTAAAGCCAGTATGATTGCAGGTCCCCAAAGTTGACCTCCCTGTGCACACTGAAGGGCTTCCTTCCTTCTCCCAGAAACTAGAAGATTTTGGACCTCTTGTGCAACAGCCTAAAATCATACTAGTTGGTCTCAAGGGATGAGATGTCCCTAAATAAGAAAGCATTTTGAACATGGATAAGAATTACCTGAATCTGACTTTCCTGGGGAATATTTTTCATGCAGTGCACAATGGATCCATAATCCCCCATATGAATCCTACTTTTTTTACATGATGAAAATAACTTAGTTACTGCCAGTTCTGGACCATTTGACTCCTGATATTAAGAGAATCCATTGGTAAGTTAGGTACCAACTTAAAAATAAGATAAATAGTTAATTTCTCCCCTACTGATACTAAACATTAACAAAACAAATGAAATCAAGAAACATTTTACGTGATACTGCTAATAAAATAACACTAAGGCATTCATACTTTTGTTGGTTTGAAGTACCACCTGCGAGGAACTCCGGACCGTATGATTAATACACTGACCAGTAGATTCAGTTGTTTATTTAGTTTACGAATTTAGTTTACACAAACAACTGGGAATTAGAGGTTATTGTTTTGCTATGCCAATGTTAGCATTACACAAATTCTTCTGAATTAAGTAATTTTCCATTGAAGAGGCTAAAAAAATAAATGCACATTCTTGAATATTGAAAATTATGGTAGCAACAAAACAAAACAAGAGAGGAATTACCTCTTGCGGGTCAGAGCCAAAAGGTGATCGAAGTTTCCCATAGTGTTGACACAGTATCTTCAGCAATGAAATAAGCAACTTGCGTGTATCGCCCCTCTGGAAATCGCTGGCAGAAGATTCATATGATGCAATCATCTCATCAAGCCACTTATTCACATCCTTTGGTGCAGCACTTCCACCAACCAGAGGACCAGGAACAGGTTGACGACATAAAGCATGGAAGTAACTAAGTACACCACTGCTAGTGCTGCTTGCTAGATCAACCTTATCAACAACCTCTGATAGATTAAGAACTGACAGTGTGCCATTAGAGTTTCCCTTAAATTGAAAATAAAAAAAATTAGTCATTCCAAATATGTGATCTTACTACGGTAGATGATTTTATTACACAAGAGGAACTATTGTCATACTCATACCTGATTTTCAGTGTTAAAAGTTGTGGCCACTGAGCTGCTTTCTTTCATCACAATAAGCTTGCCTCCAAAGCCAAAAGAAACAAGGGCATGTGGTGGCCGTCCAGCCGATGATCTCCCTTCATGAGGGGAGGAACCAAATTGCATGTGCGAAGCATGAGCACCAAAGAATTGTTGCTGAGTGAAGTTCATGGAGTTCTCAGAACCCAAATAGCTGTTTGACAAGTGATCCCGTTGATATGCATTTGCATGTTGCTGGACAAAGCCTTGTGCATTCACAACACCATTGACATCAGCACAACCATGGTTTGCAGTAGTCTCAAATCCTGTGTAACTAGAGAGTTGATCTGAAGAAGGTTGAGATGCCACGTAACCAACCTGTTGAACTGGAGAAGTTTCAAATCCCTTGTAAGCAGCCTGTTGAACCGTGGAAGTCTCAGATCCCTTGTAACCAACATGGGAATCCGTGGATGGCATGAACCCCTTGTAACCAGGATGGTTATCTGTGGAAGGTACAAATGCACTCTGGTTTCCAAGGGAAGGTTGAAATGCCTTGTAACCTCCCTGATTACTTGTAGATTGTTCAAATACCTTGTGGCCGGTCTTGTGATCTGTGGCAGGTTCGAATCCTTTGTAACTAGGCTGAAAAGCAGTTGAAGGCTCAAACGAGTTGTAACTGGGTTGTTGACTGTCTCTCGAACTGTAACCACTCTGTAGGCTTGAATTTTCTAAGCCCTTATTATGTTGATCTTCAAAGCCAACCTGGCGGGTCGTAGAGGAACTGACAGTCGCGGCATTTGCTTGCTGATCAAAACCATAGAAACTACTTGTGAGGCTAGTATCTGTAATGTTCTCAGACTGCATAGTGTTAGCAAATGCATCAGCCTGCCCTTGGCTCTGATGAGTGTAACTATTTGTGAAGGAGCTATGTTGGGCTACCTGATTGTTCTCGGTTTGTAAACTGTAGTTTGTGCCATTCTGAAGTCCACTGTCTGTCCCAGGCTGCACTGCGGCTTGCTGGTACGACTCAAGCGAGTGCCACTGCTGGGTGTTGGTGTCGAAGTACCAACCGGGGTACTCTGCATAGAAGAGCATGTTGGGTGGGTACTCTGAGGCCCAGCTTGAGACACTGGCAGCGGTAGCGCCCTCCTCAGCAATGGTCTCGAGCCCTGAATTCTGTGGGTATGAAGAAGCGTCATGCTGCTGCTGAGCATTCCCAGATGTATCAGAACCGTCGTCAACCGGGTACCACTGCTGTGTGGCCTGGTCGTACTTCCACCCTGGGTACATGGTCTCGAGATACTTGGGATCTGCGGAGGAATCAAGAGCAGCTCTGCTGCTGCTGTGGTCCAGCTGCCCATTAGCGGCATTATGGTTGGGGCTGCCGCCGAAGAAATCCTGATCCGTCACCTCGGCGGCCAAGGCAGGGTGATCTGAGGCTCCAGAGGTGCCGGCAGCCGAGGTGTCCAACGCAGGTATGTTGCAGAGAAAGCCATCGTCGCCGGCGAGATCAGCAAATGGATCCGGCCCATCGTCATCGCCCCCGAAGGAGGCCCACTGCACCTGCTTGACGGCGGTGTGGACGCCGGTGCCCTTCGCTGAGGACGGCGGCGACCCACCATCCGCGACGGATGGGTCGGGCGCCCTGGGCCCATCGTCGGTGAGGCTGATGTTGGAGACGGCCTGAGACAATTGGTCGTTGGCGAGAAAAGGGGCGGGGTCATCGTCGTCGACGAGCTTGTCGAAGAAGTCGGCGTCGGTCTGGTCGTCGGCGGAAGCCATGTGCCGGCCTAGGAAATGATGTAGGAGATCTCGGGCGGGAGTGGAGGTGTGGTGGATCTAGGGTTGGTTTGCTGCTTCCTGGGTGTGTGCGAAATGGTTGTGGGGGAAGCAGGCTTACCGGCGCCGGATCACACGCAGGACAGGACGAGGCTGGCGGTTGCCCTCACCACCACCACACCCAACGTCGCATCTCCACAGCCGCGTTCCATTTCCTTCCCCTCTCTCTCTCTCTCTCTCTCTCTAGAAATGTTTGTGCAGGCAGCAGTTACCGACCGCTTCGGCCTTCGGAAATGTTCTCTCCTCTCCTCCCCGGTTTCGTTTTTTCTTTTTTTTTTTCTCGGAAGAACGATTACTGTAGTAGTACTACCATTTCCATTCTTCCAATCCAAACATGTTTACGTTTCATCAAAACAAAAAGAAAAAAAGTTCAATTTCATAGTAGTATTTTATATTCCTTGCTAACACCAAACTTTTTTTTCTTTTATATTCCTTGCGAACATGGTAGGCTTTGTGCACGATTCAGCTTTCACCGGAGGAGCTCACACACACGCACACGTGTTGATTGATGAGTTTGAGTGCCTGTCTTATTAGGACAGGACAGCGCAACATGTGTTAACCTCTCTTCCAGATCTCGAACTGAATCAACTGAAAACACTCTAAATCTCTCCAAATGGTAAGCTGCAAATTTAATAATCACAGGCCGGAACCCTCTTTCCAACTTCTCAATTCCATCTTAACACCAAGCAACTAGTAAAGGGGAATCGAATGGGGATACATGTCTCGAAAGCAATCACCACGACTAAGTAAGCATCATGAAGATACTGTAGACATCAATAGGGATGCCTATTCTGCTACACAATTTCTAATATTGCAGCTAAAAAAAACTAAGGGAATTGAATTACAACGGGCTAAGTTGATTAAACACAACACAACTATAACCATATAATACAGCATTCCCCTAACGTAAATGGACAGGAAACTTTGACATTTTCTAACGTATTCTCTGTGTACTATCAAATTCTCCTGCGGTTATCTACCCTTGGCTTCTTAGATGGAGCAGAAGCAGAATTGGAATTATCACCACTCGACTGTATCTGGTATAGTTGAAGAAATAAACTTTTAGCTTATTAGCATAATCTGTGTGTCCCAAAGGAAAAGGCACAACAGCAAGGATAGTCTTACCTTATCAAGCTTCTCTCGGACTAGATTTACAGTTGCGTTCATCGACTCAGATGGAAAATAATCCTATAAATCATCATCAAACAAGAAAAGTAGTTTTCCTCTACATGTTGGTAAAGCCGCATTCAACTAATAAGGAAACAAAAGCTGTGAACCACAAAAGGAAAAGGAGAGAACTAATACAGTGGCAGGCAACCTTAAACACATTCCAATGGCACGCCAGGTATAGGTATGTATGGCAAGAGTGTTTTTGTTTTCTAATAATACATAGCTTAGTTTAATCAAAGCTGATGCAATTGTATAGTTCAAATTCGTCCAAAATTTCTTACCAATGGTGTCTAGCTACTCTGATTCAAGACCTTTTTACTACATACAGTACGTACCTTATTAGAAGGCACGTGACTGAAACGAGGATCACCGACATGAGGAGCATGAACTGTTTTCACATATTCCCTGAATCAAAGGAAAGTGTTAAACTTTTCAGCGTATATTCAGATTTAAGGGTTTTAGCCCAGCATTGTAGTGTTACAACATCAACAATACTACTGGTCAGGTTGTACTGAAACGAACAAAATAGAACCCAATCTGAAGTATCATGACTTGGGGAAAGTGTTTTTTTTTCCTATATTAAACCCTGGATGCTACTTCAATGTGCAAAGCTAACCTCTTAGTGGAGTTGATCTGACGTTGTGAATTCCCACTAGACGATCCCTGAGATATAGAATACTGAAATGTACCTTCAGGCCTTCCAGCAGACGCTGATAAAAACAGCAGATATGTCAATCCAAGTACCAGGGTAAATAAACTACTAAATCTAAATTTAGTGACGCTCGTAAAGGAACTGATTAAGTGTTGTTGTCATAATATTAAATGTGAAGCTTTGAAAACAGAAGGGGGAAAAAAAAAGGATATCTGGAAGCACACATTTGATTCTACCAAGGACTTCTTTTCTCCTAACTTCCAGTTTTTCCTTGGTATCCAAAAGAGACTCAAAATTAGGGGCGTACGACACCTGCAGTCGGTTGCCAAGAAATACCGATTCATCAAGTTTCCTTTTTGCAAACCTGCAGCATTAATAAGAAAAGCACCAGTAAGACGACTTATATAAAACAAAATCAGTACTCAATAGTCAGAGTTTGTTTTATCACCAGAAACATGTTTGGTCTGGTTATCTTACAGTCCAAAAAAGAGGCAGGTGCATGAATAATCACCTGGCGTTGCTGACCTGTGAGAACTTAATGAAGAAGACATCGGTGTAGGGTTCACAATCCTCGGCATCCATGGGCTTGCACCTGATAATAAACCAAAAGGGCACAAAGGGGGGAAACGTATGTTGTAAAAAACCAACGAGCCAACGAGGAGGTAGTAGAAAGGAAGGAAGCAGAAGAGGTGACTAACTTACTCCTCCACCGGGCCGTAGGTCCCGAAGAGATTGGCGAGGTCGTCGCCGCATCCCAGCGACGGCACGTTGCGCACGATCAGGTACCTGCGCATCCAAATCCAAGCCAAGCAGCAGCAAGGGTAACACGCAGCGCAGCAGCAGGAGGAGGAGAGGAAGGGTTGGCAGGGAAGGGCGGTAACCGTACCTGGACTCATCGCAGACGGTGTAGACGCGCACGGCGGCGGGCTCGTCGCGGGCGCGCGGCATCTCGGCGAGACGGACGGGGAAGCTAGGTTTTGGGCTTGGCCCCCACCTCACCTCGCTCCTTCCGGGCAGAGTCAGAAGAAGACGAGAGGGCGGGGTGGATCCTGGCCAAACATCAAGGATCCGAACAGCGGTCGGAACACAAACCAAACCAATCGCCCCTTCCCTTCCAGCTATGGTTTTGGTTCCTAGACAAGACTGGAATAGTAGCACTACTGGAATAGGAGGCAAAGCCGCAAAGGTCAGCCAGGTTTGGGCCTGAAATCAATCAGTCCTTCCCTAACACAACTGAACGCTTTATAAAAGTGCACATCATGTTCCTTTCAGTTTCAGCGATCCACGCAGATCAGCCTTGATCCTGCCCGTTCCGGTGCAAACTGAACGAAGTAACATGATTACATAGCAACGTTGCAAGACCAACGACGACGAATGGCAGGGAACGTTTTTACTATGATGTCAAAGCATCAGCAAGCAGACACACTCTGCGATTGTGACAATAATAGTAATAATAATAATAATAATAATAATAATAATAAATTGCTTCGCCTTGCTTCCAAAACGAAATGGGCACTGTATAGAGTTCATGGTTCTCTTCCTTCACATTGTAAAGGTTATGAAAAAACCGGTTCCTCAGAACAGACTGGAGAGGCAGTCAGATACTCAGATAGGGATGCCATAATTCACTATCTTCGTTAGGGCGGTGTTAAGCAGTCTCTTCTCCTTCTTAACCTGTGAGGCTAGGCCAGAAATCTGCAAGACAAGAAATAATATCTCATATGAGTTTTGGTTACAGAAAAGGCTGCTTCTTGTTGATGATGATGGGTTTTGGTTACAGAATGCTCCAGCTTCAAGGGAGAAAAAAAAAAAGAACAAAGTATCCGATTCTACTATTGCGCATTGGAATACCATAGCATATAGCACCGTTTTCTTAAGTAATCACTTCAGTACACGAGAAATGAGATGTGACAGTGAAACGTAAATTACCAAATATTCATTGTGCTGTTTGCCAGAAACCAAATTCCAAATGAATTACATATTAAATGGACTTGTAAGGCCGCAATACTAGGAAGTACATTCTTAAGCACATAATATCATCGTATGAAGCAACTACAAAGGCTGCAAATAAAGTAAGACTTCAATTTACCCCTTAGAGCACAGGTTTACTAGACACAGACTTGTCATTAAATATCAAGTTGGTCGTTAAAAAAAAAAAACTCTGATCACTTTCAATGGCAGCGGCCGTGCTAGAAGATACAGTCACGAAGTTAGGGTTACAAACCTCTGATCGAAATTCAGATGCATGTGCTCTGGGAAGTTGATCAAGAATGCTCTTGAGACCTAATAAGACACAGTTAATTGCATGCAAAAATCAAGAGAACACACCAAAGTTCACAGAATAGAATTCTTATTACATACCTACTGCTTGTCTTTCAATATCACTAATATGGTTCAACTCCTTTTGAATGGCGTGCCCTTCATCCCTAAGAGAATCATTTTATAGAACAAGAGAAAATCAGATAAACAATCAAATGGTTGAGTGAGGGAGGGAGGAGGAGGGAGGGAGATGCCTTAGCGTATTCCATCCTTTCTGAAATCTTTTTTCTGCAGTAGCTGCTCTATCCTGGATTCCATATGTAATAAATCGACCATGAATAGCATTGGACATGAAAATACACAAATAAAAGACAAACGACTCAATTGTCTATAAATGAACAAATTTACCATCAGTTTTTGGCTTTCATTGGAAACAAGATTGACAGTTTGCCGCATGTTGTTCACTTCAGCTTGTACGCCAGAAAGTAAGTTCTGCAGTATGGAAACTTCTGTTAGGACTGATTTAATTTCCTTATCATCACACAAGCATCAACCATATTTATTTCAGAGTATGCTCAGATTTCAACTCATGGGGTGCACCTAAATTCGTACTGAAATAAAACAATGTATGTAAATCATAAAGAGGCACATGAAGGATTGGAATATCGAGGAGTTAGCCATAGATAGAAATTTGTGGAAGCTAGTGATACACGTGCCAGATTTGCTTTTTAACCTTTTTTCCTTTTCTATCTTCCATCTTTTTGTTTTTATCAGTCATTTGTGTTTCGGTTCTATTCCCTTTTCTATCTTCCATCGTTTGCTTCTCATTTGTTGGGTTTGCTTGTCTTCCATTATTTGTCCCCTTTGTTTTCCTTTGGGTCTTCTTTGTATTAGTTCTTAGAGGTTTCATCTCTAGCCTACCACAACTTGTTTGGGACTAAAAGGCTCGGTTCTTCTTCTTAGTTGTTGTTGTTGTATGTAAATCATGAAGCTTAAAACATATTGTGGTATACATTTGTAGTCAGCGACACCAAGTAAGGAAATGACAGGTTCTAAGCAAGATGACGAATGCAACTTTAGATAGTATAAAGCTTCCCTTTACAAGAATATTGGGCTACCCAAGCTGACTTACCTCCTTGCTTACAAACATGCGTCGTACTCGTTGGATCAGGTAGCTCCTTGGCCCTGCAACAATTCATTGATTTTATAGCATACAAGGTCCTAATTTTTATGTTAATCATAGAACAAACTTCCAGTGCATCAGCATCTCAAAAACTCTAAAAAATTATGAAAGTAAATGCTTTGCAGGTATAAGATGCATCGTTGGAACTGAGCTCCAAAGACCATTTTAACAAATTCCACCAAAATATTAACAGCGTGTTCACATTTGTTTAAACCAAAGGGTAAAGATATTATGTCATTTCATAAGTAGGATACTCACTTATTGAGGTCTCAAAAGAACTGAATATAAGGAAGACATAAAGGAATCAAATTCCATAAATTTGCACAATATTATGTATTAGCAAGTTGGAGTTAGAACAGTTATGTTATTTGAACATGTAGCCTTTTGTTTTACTGGAATAGCAAATAACTTGCGTATAGCACAAGGACCAATCGAGATCTAACGCAAATTACTGAAATCAATTCAATATAGCACCAAAAAGCAAAAGAGTTGCAAGGAAGCAATATTACTTTTCAATAGGACTACCCCGGCAAGGGTCACGGAGCCTGCAGCAATGCCTGGATGCATTATCGCCATGACAACACCCTCTACAAAAGCATTGGACATTCAGTGGATGAGAAAAGAATAAAAGAAAACGACGTTTCACCACTAATAACATGTTAAATTACAATCAAAAAATATCTGATCGTTGCGGGACAAATAAACTACATAGAAATGGCACCTTTGATCTTTTCAAACACCATCTGCTCATGAGCGGAGTACTCCTGCTTTACCCATTCCAAATCCTCCTACGTAAAGTACAGCAAAATAAAGGGTCGAGCTGAGAATCAAAGCCTAGATCGAAGGGATGGCAATGGGGGCCAAGACGGGGTCACCTTGGCGATAAGGGCGAGGTCGGAGGCGGCCGCATAGGCAGAGGACGCGACCGTGGAGGACGCAGAGGCTGCCGCGGAGGCCGATGAGGTGGCTAAGGTAGAGGCAGCACCTAGGGCAGCCTTGGCGGCGTCGGCCTTCTCGGCGCCAACGGACTCGACCCAGCGGGAGAAGTCCGCTGCCTTGGCCGCAGCAGAGGAGGCAGAGGAGGCGACCATGGATGAGATGGAGCCGCCCTCTGGCTGCGCTGGTGGCGGGTGCGTCGGCGGTGACTCGCCGGACTTGGTAGGAGCGTCGGCCATGGTGGTGGTGCGGGTGCTCGGGTCCGATCCAGTGGACCAGAGTCACCAGACCTATAAGACCATCTCCAACAGATTGGCAAATAAACTTGGCATCCTTAAAAATTTGGGAAAACATATAATTTTGATCTCCAATAGTTTGGCAAATCAACTTGGCATTTTTAGCAACTTGGCAAATCACCCCACCCCACGCGCATCTTTACGCGCGCGGATACGACTGCGCATCGCCAGGTTTCTCGGCGCCGCCTCACCTCCCGCGCGTGCGAAGAAGTCTCCTCGTCTTCCCGCGGCAAGTGCATCGCGTTTCTTTTTATACTCGGCGCGCCGCCGCCGCTGGTCGTTGGACGCGAGGAGATCGAGCCAGGGCCGGTGCTGGTGTACATCGAAGGCGACGAAGGGAAGGAAGGAGATCGCTTGTTCATCAGGTACGTCCGCTTGTCTATCTCCCTCGATCTCCAATGATGGTTGAGGCTTCGCTGGTGTTTGTTGAGGCATCCTACTACTGGTCGTTGCATGCATCTGCTACGGCATGTCAACGCTTGCGAGTACTCGTCCTTGCGCCGGCGAGTCATCTGCTGCTACGAGTATTTTTCAGTGATGTGCTGTTGCCATGGTCATGCTGCTGGCTTGTACGATTATTCATGCTATCGTTGTCATGCTCATGCCCTGGATCTGATTGGGCTTAATTTTTTTTAGATCAGTGCAATGGAAGATGGTTTCTTGACTGACATTCTTCTCGATGGAAGTGATGCTAATGTGGATGGTCTGGAAGACCTCAACATTCCGATCACACAAGACAGTTCAAGTCCTCACGAAGTGCTGTCAAGTCATATGAGTACACAGAGAGATGATAGTCATATTGTGGAAGTGCAGACAAAGAAGGGATCCAAGAGGAGTAAAAATTTTCATTGGAAGGAAGACGAAGTTATATGCTCAGGCTGGTTAAACATTAGTAAAGATCCCATTAACGGGGCAAATCAAAATCGTGCCACGTTTTGGGGTAGAGTTCATGCTTACTTTGAGATGCACAAGAAAACTTCAGCAGTAAGGACTGAGAGTTCCATTATGCATAGGTGGTTGACAATTCAGTTGCAAGTCAACAAGTATTGTGCATGTTATGATGCGATTGAGCGTAGGAATCAAAGTGGAGCAACTATCCAAGACATGGTATGTAATTCATGCTGAATATTTTTTTTTTAAATTTGGTTTATATCAAATTGATTTTGTTCACTGATAAATTCTCCTGGGACAGATTTCAGAAGCATCCAAGATGTACACTGAACTAGACGAGGAGAAAAAATCATTTACTCTAATTCATTGTTGGAACATACTGAAGGGGGAAGACAAGTGGAAAGCAAAGAGGATAGAACTTGCTGAGCTAGAGAAACTTGCAAAGAAGAAAAAACAAAAGTCCACCAAAGTGTCCAGGCCAAGGGATGAAGAAGAAGGCAGCAAGGATGAACAACCCACAGGTGATGTTGCTCAAGAAACCGAAGGAAGGAAAAGGCCAGATGGGATCAAGAAGGCAAAAGAAAATCTTAGGCGTGGTGGTGAGGATGTTTGCCTTCAGGCTTTGGACAAGATGTGGGCAAAGAAGGAGGCTTTCGACAAGGAAAAAGAAAAGGCAAAAGAGGAGAGGTTTTTGGCATCACTTGAGCTAGAGAAGAAGCGAGTGGAAAATGAAGCCAAAAAAGCTGAAGCTGAGTTGATTAAAGAAGAAAAAGAAATAATGTCAATCGACATGACCTTGCTCACCCCGGTGCAGCGTCAATACTACGAGATGATGCAGCAGAAGATTATTGCTAGGCGTCTAGCTAATTAATTTATGTTTTCATCATTTGAGTTGTCGAATTAGTCAACATTGGTTTGGCCTTTTTATTAGTCATCTGAACGTTTTTCGATTCAGCAAAATCATTAGTGAAGTACAATTTGAAGTATGAGATTTATTTCTAGTTAAATATTGTCCATGTTTGCTTCACCATTTGAATCATTTGTGTTCTACTGCTGCTGCATGTGTTCGCTTGATTCTGACCAAAGGGACTGCTGCATGTGTACTGCTGCTGCTGTTGGCCGTATATTTGTGGCGCTACTGATACTTTTACTTCACATACAGCTTAAAATAAATTGTTCCTTAAGCTGAGTGCAAATAAATAAGTGACAAAACTATGTGGAATATAAATCAGGATGCTGGTTCCATAGATGCTCGATGAGGTCTTCTTTCAATTGGACATGTGTTTCCTTATCTCGGATCTTTTTATGCGCTTCAATAAATTCAGCAAGTGTTCGAGTAGGCTGGCCATGAGAAGGTTGCACATTTTGATCACCATCTCCGAACCTCTCTTCAGGGTCAACAAATCCTTCATCCTCAATAATCATATTGTGCATGATAACACAAGCCCTCATGATCAATCCAAGTGTCTCTAGGTCCCAAAGGCGAACTGGTTCTCGAACAATGGCAAACCTAGCTTGTAGAACACCAAAAGCTCTTTCGACATCCTTCCTCGCTGCTTCTTGCGCTTTGGCAAAATATATCCTCTTGTTCCCCATAGGAGCAGAGATGGACTTAACTAAAGTAGCCCATGAGGGGTATATACCATCTGCCAAATAATAACCCATATTGTAATCATGACCATTGATGGTATAGTTCACCTCTGGAGCTCTACCCTCTGCTAGATTAGCAAATAAAGGAGACCGGTGAAGGACATTAATATCATTATGAGACCCAGACATCCCAAAAAATGCATGCCATATCCAAAGGTCGTTAGAAGCAACAGCTTCTAAAATGACAGTGGGCTTGTTCACGTGCCCCTTGTACTGACCCTGCAATTGTACTGGACAATTCTTCCACTTCCAATGCATACAATCGATGGACCCTAACATTCCAGGAAAACCATTTGCCTCACCGAGTGCCAGTAAGCGTGCTGTGTCAGCAGTATTGGGATATCTAAGATACTCATCTTCAAATATATCGACAACTGCAGCAACGAACCTACGAAGGCTCTCAAGAACAGTACTTTCACCAATGCGGCAATATTCATCCGTAGCATCAGCAGGATACCCATATGTGAGCATACGAAAAGCGGCTGTGACTTTTTGGAAGCAACTCAATCCAAGTACATTAGCCGCGTTCCTTTTTCGCACAAAGTAATCATCATGTGCTTCAACAGCATTCATTATGCGAAGAAAAAGCTCCCTAGTCATTCTGAACCTGAATAAAAGAAAACAAACAAAAATTTAAGAACCTGAAAAAATATACTGCATACTATGGGGCAAATCAAAGGTTAATGAATATGTACCTCCGACGAAACAAATGTGGACCGTATGTTGGATTATCCGCCAAATAATCTTGAAACATCCTTCGATGGCCGTCTGCTCTATCTCGATACATAACAATATGGCCAGGTACAGAACCACCATGTGTTCGTTTTCTTTTCGAAAATGATTGCACAATTCGAGCACTTGTCAAGATCAGGTAATCATCATCATCTGATGATGAATAGTCATCCAATTCTCTTTGGAAAAGTGATTTCACACTACTCATGACGTCTACAAATGACAAATGAATAAGATCAAACAAAAGAACGTCGCTGTGGCTGCCGCTGGAACTTGCTGGCCGTACGTCGCTGTGGCTGCCGCTGGAACTTGCTGGCCGTACGTCGCTGTGGGTTGGATCGAAGCCGGAAACAAATCGACGAAGCAGGAGGGCGGCGGCGGCTTTTCCCGCGGCGCGCGGGACTGCTTTCCCGCGGCGCGCGATATTTTCCCGCGGAAAAGAGACCGAGCGCGCGGAAATAAACTGTGTGGGCTTCCTTTCTCTGTTTTTGCCAAGTCAAAAATGCCAAACTGATGGAGAGGGACACTTTTTTCACTTGGCATATTGTTTTGGGAGTTGGCAAATCATAAGATTTGCCAACTAAAATTTGCCAATCTCTTGGAGATGCTCTAAGAAAAGGATGGCGTCTTCCTGGACATACGCCTCCTGATTCTGTATACGTAACAGCTAACACGAATACATTATGGGAAAACCAAAACACTCACCCGAATTCATTGGATTTTGTGAAGATCAAATTCAACAATTAAAGTTCTTTTAGAAATGAATTCCAATTTACTCGTCATTATCTTTATTTACAATTATACACCCACCACCTTTCCTTGCAAAAAAAAAATACACCTACCATCTTTATATAAATGAAAAAAATTCATATCAAAATATGAAGTTTGTTGATCTATTTTCTTGTTGATTAACAATGCAAAAATAGTTGTGTACTGAAGCAAGTCACTATTTTTTTTTTTTTGGCCATCCCTTATATTTACAATGGTAAGCATTTTAGCATCAAAACCATATGAAAAAAATATTCAAATAGCAAATTTAAATGAGCAATATGCTATTCATAACACCAATAACATCATCTAAGCATAACTTTACACCTATGTGGATTACACGAATTGTACTAACACACTAATTATACTACTACAATAACAACCAAGTCTTCTAGTCCCAAACATGTTGGGGCAGGCTAGAAGTGAAACCCTATTAGCACACTAATTGTACTACAACAAAAATAGGTGACTAACTACAGCATCAATAGTGCCATTTAGGCCTCAACTCTTCCTCCTCCTCTGTCAACTCCTGATACCGATACCATTGTGATGCTGATTTACCAACAGGTAATGGTGGACGGACAAAGATCTCAACTGGTTTGGGCACATGTACAATCAAATGTAGTTCACAGTTGTCATATTCCTCCTCAATGTTTTCGTCTAGGTTACTTGATGGTACACCTGACGGTTCAACCGAAATCCACCCAAGCCCAGAAATTGCAATGTCACAAGCAGGTCTGCAAAGAAAGATAACTCCAAGTTATGTCCCAACCCTTAAGAAATCAACTATTTCATTTACGTTGTTATCCAAAGACCAGAGAAAATATAATTCCATCTTCTCTACTAAACAAGAAAGCTAATCTACAACTAAACTATGGACATATAACTACCATAAAATGAATATTGTTAAAGGTATGACTTCAGTGTTAGTTGCAAACATTACCTATTACGGTCTTCATATTTTATCTTCAATTCGCGAACACTTTCAAGCCCCGCCCATCCTTCTGCTCTCTCCTTACCAGTTGGTGGAGTCAATGTAACTCCAACTTGATTCTGAAAGGAAAAGATATAATGTGCATATTGTTTCGGATTAAGAAAGAAACTATGGTAAAGGCTTCAATTCAATTCATCAATAGAAGTTTCATCTAAGCATAGAAGCATTCAGAAATGTGAAATTAGATTTTTCAAGGGCAAAGTTAAATGCATGAGTTTGACAGAATGACACAAAATAGGAAGGAAGGACAGACGGAGAAGCTTATCATTGTAAAATCTGCATATTATTACCTTGTAAAATTGATCTGCTTCTGTGGTTGGGACCATGTTAATCTTCAGCTTTTTGGGTCCATAGAAGGTTAGCCGTGTGCGTGGAAAAGCCTAGGTCATGAATGATTATCAGTTCACATTACAACTGCCAAGAGAATTAGGCATCAGGGCACAAAAGCTCTAACATGATTGATCTGATTTAGGTACCTTGCCAACATCAATACGAACCAGCCCAGCCCAGAATAATGAATTCCCACTTAGTGCATCATCTGTGTCATTGGCCTGAATATAACATCATGTTCTGAAGAAAACGATGAGTGCGAAAGTTTTGAGCAAGTAACTCGCTCTTCACAGAACAAAATTACGTACAGGATAACATCGCCCTTTCAGACGACTTTGCGGTGCAAGAGAAGGCAGATCATCAGCATGAATAACTGCTGCTTGTCTATGATGAAGGTGGACTCCAGGTGTATCATATAATTTCTGTGTGAGAAAGTCCAGGGATATGTTAGTTCTCCCAAATGGATCGCTAAAGCAGGATGCAAATATGCAATATATTATGATGTATATCAAAGGCAGTTGTGCTAGCTTATGTTGGTGCTTGGTGCATTTTATACTGAGCATTACGCATGGATAAATATGAATGCATTACATCAAGAATCATGGCAACATGCACCTTTTATATTTTAGAGGTATTAACACGCCTAGAAAATTTGGCGTACAATGGTCACCAGTGAGATATATGATAGCTATTTAATTTTCAGGAGCAATACCAACAAAAGATCGCGCAACAGGTTACAAACAAATACATTAGACATATCTTGTCCGAAAATCAAAAGATGAATAGGCATCATACCCCGCCTCCTAAAAACGCATCGATTTGAATAGGACCTAGGGTTGTTCCAGGAACAGCTGACTGTATTGGCTTGTATTTTTGAGCTGCAGCTGCCACCGGATCCTTATATGCCATTGTTCCTACAGCAGCAGAGTTTCTGATAATTAGTCTGATTAAAAAGAAAAGAATGAGCTATGTTGCGTACATTTTAGGGAGCTGGAGAAGTGATCAAAGATGATGGTCAAGAATGGTGAGGGCATACTTAGTAAAGCACTGATAAATGCAGATTTCCCAACATTTGCTGAACCCTGTCATGAGGTTTGAGGAAAATAAAAATCAATATAAGCCACGGTGGCGCATCAAAGTTTTATATTGCATGAATTATCCAACGTACACTTAACACTTCATCTAGTATAGTACATAGTACATAAGAAAAAGGAGAGAGAAATGCATTGAGTGCTTACCAGAATATATACGTCTCGGCCCTAAGAAGATAGGAAAGAGCATAGTCAGTGTTGTGAAATTAAGAACAAGGGAGGCCAAAGTGGCAATACAACTTAGTACTACGTCGTACGCAGTATTAGAATTTACATGCTGACCTTCTTTTCCTGCTGAATCTCTGATATGACTCCTGTGATGCCAACCAATGACTTTGAGCTCGTCAAATGGACGCTAAGGACGCTGCAAATACGAGGCAGCAGATGTAATTTGAAATTATAAGGAAGTGTAGGTGGGGTGGGAGGGAGGAAGCTGTTTCCCTACTTTAGCTTCTTCTTGACAACTGAGTCAACAACCCAGTCCCCTATGCAATTCAAATCAGTGTCCCTAGGGAGGAGGTCAATCTGTAATAAAAGGAGTAGGTTAGGTAGGTTTTATAGTTGAATTGAAAACAGTAACTACAACTAAAAGAAATGAGTCGGGCTATATAACCTTTGTTATGACAAGTATGATAGGATTAGCACCAGCAAAATCACGTACGCGTGACAGGAAACTTCCATTGAAGTCAACTATGTCTACCAATTTGATTATGAGCGCTTTCTGATGACGGAGGTAGGAGAGCTTGTCGCGGAGCTGTTCTGCGGAAACAAACTGCTTGCCCCCAGGATAGCCGCCGTGGCCTCCGACAGCGGTGACCATGTGTCCGTGAGACAGCAACTTGCACCTCCCACATAGGACGGTTCTTAGCTGATGGTGTCTCTTTTTCTGATCACAGAGAGAGAGAGAGAGAGAGAGAGAGAGAGAGAGAGAGATAGAGGGGCAAGAAGAAATGGCATCAGACTATGCGATTGCGTTTCAAAGTGGTCGGTCTCGCTATTAGTACTACAACAGTGTGCGTAATAGTACAACAGTCCATAGTAGGTGGCACCGCATTGATTACCAGTTCATAGGTCGGTGGGTCTACGTATCCCGGGGCGCCTTCCTCGTCCGTCTGCAGCGGCGCGCCGCAGCCGTAGCAGGATGCGAGGCCTGAGGGCTTTTGCGCGAGGGCCCTGCGCTTCTCCTTGCGACGTCGGCGCCTCTCGGCATCTTGGGTCGCGAGCACGCGGGCAGCAGCCTCGGTGGCGAGCTGGCGACCGACGAAGCGATCCCCCCGGGTGGGCGCAGCGGGGCCAACGCCGTCGGGCGGAGGTGCTGGAACGGGCGGCGAGGCAGGGTTGGAGGCGCGTGCGATGGAGGTGAGAGTAGGCTTGGAGACGGCGAAAGGTGTTTTGGGGAAGGAGGAGAGGAAGGGGAGGCGCGGCGACGCCATTGACATCGACATGCTGCTGCTTGCTTGGCCTCTTGGGGAAGGAGGAGAGCAAGTGCAGCGCTGTGCGTGTGCTGCTCTCTCTTATCCACACACCACACCAGGTTGGTTGGCCTGGAACAAACATTGAGCCCAATACAAACGACGAGTGGGCCAAATCAACATTCAATCAGCCCAAACCAAAGGAATATCTACGTGTCACGTCGATTTCCCTGTGCTATTTTGCAAGGAACGAAAAAGGGACAATGGCATCTGGATGGATGGACGGTGCCATGCCTCAATTATCGGATCCGGTCTCTCTCTCTCTCTCTCCTCCTCGTGGGCCTTCCTTAATTGTCCTGTAACCATACGACGACTAATAATAAACAAGGGGGAGGGGGCGCTGCTAGCCGGGTCCATCAGCACCTACGTACCCCGTATTCAGATACAGCGAGCTCGCTCGCGAAGAGCAGGACCAGTGAGTGACAGTGGGTCAATAATTTGTACGTATACGCACGCATGGATCTCGTGCCGGCCGGCCCCCGGCATTCAGGGCCGGTACGCCCTACTGTAGTACGTATAGTACTACTGTACAGTAGCTAGTGCCTAGTAGGACTAGTGCCGTACTACGTGGACCACTGCTGTGCTGAGTACTCCTAAGTAGATGGAAATTGGGCCGGGCCAAGTGCTCGATCGGGCCTTGCCACATGGTGCTACCCACTGCGTTCTTCACTAGTAGTAGTACAACTACTCCATGGAGTACTTACCTGGCTGCTGAATGCTGATGCTGATGCTGCTCTACTCTACACACTAGGAGAGTAATAGGAGTAGGAGTAGTAGCTGCTGTATGCAACTTTTTGGATTCCCTGCCATGGCTGACATGCGTGTGCATTCTTCGTCATCACTGTCGAGCAGAGATCGAAAGCCCCTTTTTAAAAAAATAAAAATAAAAAATTAGCCGATTCTCAAGCCAACAAGGTACTACTAGTACTGTTTCTAAGCAAACTGATTCCAAGAATTTAAAGTAGTACTACAGAAAATAGTACTAGAAAATCAGAGATCATTTCCGCGGAAGCTGGAAAATCATACGAGGAAGAAAATCGTCTCTCTCTCTCTCTCTCTCTGCTGCCGCCTGCCGGACTGAAGTGACCCACGTAGCCCTATCGCTTCCCATCACGTGGTACGGCAGTCAACGCACTCGTCCAATGACTGCATGCCACGTGGCGCTACATCGGCCCAAATTGCTTGCTTGCTTGCAATGGGTCGGGTCAGGTCCGGCCCGTTCCCCTTCCCCGGACGGATAGGGGGTCCTTCTCCTTTCACAGTTGCAACCCCATAATTGGAGACCGACCAAAGTATTTATAGTGCTGCCGCAGCCCTCGTTTTATTCACATTTCCCGCTCAGGACCTCCTTCAGCTAACTCCGGTCCGGCTATCGTTTAGTAGGAGTGCAGATTAAGCTAAACTTTTCATTTCGACCCATCAGGAAAAATTGTACTCCACCGTATCATTAAAAAAGAGTAAGTTTTTAAAAGCTTGAGACACTCTATTACAATTAGTAAAATAACTACACCTCCCCAATGCATAACAAAATCTTCCTTCTCTTCACACGTGCATGGCACGTGTGCGGTGCCGGTGCCTGCCACTGTGCACTGTCCCCCCACCCTCACTTACGTTGACGTCACCACGCCCTTTTCTTTCTTGCATTTTTTTTTCTTTTCTCTTTTCTTCTTTTACAGACAGGTCCTTTTCAATCATGCTGGCTTTGCTATTAAACCCTCCCTTCCGCCACGAGCCAACCAGTAAGTAGTAGTGGTGAAACTATATGTTTGCATTAGCATGCGACGTACTAGAAGTAGATTGCATGTTGTAATACTACTGGACAAAAAAGCCGAATAATGTCAGATAAAAGAATTGAAAATGAATGAATAAATTGAAGAGCACAGCAGCAGCCGCAGCAGCAGTAGAAAAAGGAGGGTTGCTTCTTCGTTTTCCCGAAAAAGAAAGAGTCCATTCAAACCGGGACAAGGACCGGAAGAGAACCATCAAGAGCACCCTTCCTTTTCCTTCCCTTAGTAGGAGTAGGAGAAAATAAATAAGAGGGGCTCCTTTCCAAAACTGCCAGAAGGAAGATAAAGTCGCCCAAGAAAGAGGCGAAATGCAAACCAAACCTGCCCTGCCCCTTCATTAAGGAGGACCTGGCTCTGCGGTCTGGGCTCTGGCTGGCCTCTTCTTCCTCCTCTCATCTCCTCCTCCTACCCATCCCCATCCTTTCCTTCCCCTGTGCTGCCACATTTCCCCTTCCAATTTTTCAATTCAGGTCTCTCAGTCTCCCCTGCTTCTGCTTGTTGTTGCCCAACATGCCTGTGAACTACTCTCCCCTGCTTGTTGTTGTTGTTGCTGCTTCTCACTAGTAATTCTTCACCTCCACTCCACTCCACTCCACTGCAGTAGTAATGTCCTGAGTCACCACGACCGAGTGTAGTGTAGGATACTACTACTTTCTAGCTCAGGCCAACCCAGTCAGCTCAGTTCGTCGCCATGCAGTCCGGCTACGGCGGCGTCTCCGAGTTCCAGCAGTTCATCATGGACGGCGCCTTCGCCATGTCCGCGCCGCCGCCGCCGCAGCAGCCGGCCCAGCCGCCTGCCCCCGCCGGGGGCCAGGAGCTGGGCGGGCCCTTCAGGTACCAGCCGCTGCACCACCACGCCATGCCGCCGCAGCACCACCACCACCACCACGCGCCGCCCATGCCGCCGCACTTCGCCCACTTCGCCGCAGGCGCCGGGATACCCTTCACACAGCAGCTGCTTCACCAGGCCGCCGCCGCGGCAGGACACCACCCGCACCTCCAGCTCTTCCAGGAACAGCACCACAACCACCAGCACCACAAGCCCCAGCCCCAGCAGCAGCAGACGTCGGTGCCGACACGGTGGCCTCCGCAGCACCACGCACACCCCCACCCCCACCCCCACCACCACCTCGGCTTCGATGTCGAGGCTGCCGTGCCGGAGAGCTCTGGGACCTCCGGTGGCGCCGCCCCTCCGGGCGTCCCCCCGTTCTTGGCCGCCGCCATGAACTTCAAGCTGGGCGTGGATGGAGGCGGCGGGAGCGGTGCCACAGGGGGAACGGACGACGCCCTCAACGACGGAGGCGCCGGGGGCAGCGGCATGATGCTTCATGTCGGCGCCGACGACGAGGCGGCCACGGAGAGCCGTCTCCGGCGGTGGCCCGGCGACGAGGAGGCCTCCATCAAAGAACCCACCTGGTACATCTCTCTCTCTCTCTCTCTCTCTCTCTCTCTCTCTCTCTCTCTGCCACAAATCTCGCACATCTTGGTTTGGTTTGGTTTGGTTGCTCTTGCTCGCTCTGCTCTGCTCTGCTCGGGAGGAGGGAGCAGAGGACGAGCAATAATAGTGGCATGATTGAGAAAGAAGACACACCTGGTGCTGGTGCTGATGCTGATGCTGATGCTGATGCTGATGGCGATTCCTCTCCACCACTCCTCAAGCAACTTTCTTTTTTCTACGATGATTACCTCACCCAAAAGGAAAGGGTGACTTGCAGAAAAGGCCGCATCTTCTTGTTCTTGCATGCAGCAAATTCCTTGACATTTTTATCGTCTCCGCCAATTCTGTTTGAAAAGAGAGAGAGAAAGAGAGAAAGGATTCTGCGGTGGATCTTGCTTGCAATTCTTCCTCTCCAATTAATTCTCTACGAAAATGACGTGCGACGGATGTGAACATGCAGGCGGCCGCTGGACATCGACTACCTGCACAGCACCAGCAGCAGCAAGAGGGTCGGCAAGGAGAAGGCGGCCACGCCGGAGTCCCCTGCTCCGGCTCCGGCTCCAGCTCCAGCTCCAGCTCCTGCTTCAAACTACTTCAAGAAGGGAGACGACGACAATGCCGCCGCCGCCGCCGCCGCCGCCGCCGCCGCCGCGGGTGGCGGCAACTACAAGCTGTTCAGCGAGCTGGAGGCCATCTACAAGCCCGGGAGCGGCGGCCCCCAGACGGGCTCCGGTTCCGGTCTCACCGGCGACGACAATGCCATTCTGGAGCCAACCATTCCCGAGCTCCCCACCGGCGCGGCGGCGGCTACTGCGGACGCGCCGCAGCTCAACACCTCCGAGACCTCGGCTGGGGAGGACGTCGCCGCGGTGGTGCAGCCGCAGCAGCCGTCGTCGGAGCGGCGCAAGCGGAAGCGGCGGCGGCAGGAGCAGCTGAGCGCGTCCTCGTCCTTCTTCGAGCGGCTGGTGCAGCGGTTGATGGAGCACCAGGAGAGCCTGCACCGGCAGTTCCTGGATGCCATGGAGCGCCGCGAGCGGGAGCGCGCCGCCCGCGACGAGGCGTGGCGCCGGCAGGAGGCCGACAAGTTCGCGCGCGAGGCCGCGGCGCGCGCGCAGGACCGCGCCAGCGCCGCCGCCCGCGAGGCCGCCATCATCGCCTACCTCGAGAAGCTGTCCGGCGAGTCCATCTCCCTTCCTCCGCCGCCACCGGACGACATCGCCGTGGGCAAGGAGATTGTGGCCTACGAGGGCGGCGGAGGCGACGCGGCGGCGGGCGGCGCGCTGCACCTGAGCTCGTCGTCGCGGTGGCCCAAGCACGAGGTGGAGGCGCTGATCCGGGTGCGGACGGGGCTGGAGGGGCGGTTCCAGGAGCCCGGGCTCAAGGGCCCGCTGTGGGAGGAGGTGAGCTCGCGCATGGCGGCGGCGGGGTACGGCCGGAGCGCCAAGCGGTGCAAGGAGAAGTGGGAGAACATCAACAAGTACTTCCGCAAGGCCAAGGAGAGCGGCAAGAAGAGGCCGTCGCAGGGAAAGACGTGCCCCTACTTCGACGAGCTCGACCGCCTCTACTCCCGCTCCTCCAATGCTGCTAATGGTAACGCCGCCGAGGGCAAGGCGAGCTCCGAGCTGCTCGACGCGGTGGTCAAGTACCCGGAAGGGCCCCCTGGGTTCGTCTTCGACGACAGGGACGAGGACGACCAGAATAATAATGAGGCCAAGAGGAGCCAAGCGGCGGAGGACGATGGGAACAAGCAGGCTGCTGCTGCTGCACACCAGGACGATGACGACGGCAACGGAGAAGACGACGATGACATTGGTGGTCGAGGGAGAGCAGTCGAGGATCCGCCGGAGATCTCTCACTCTCATTAGGTAGAAAATTAAGCATCAAATAGAGGTTGAACGGCTACTAGTTAGTACCTAGCAGGCCTTTGCTTTCTTGTTTGTTCAATCATTTCTTTCTTGTTTTCCGACTTCATTACTGGTTGTTAGTACCACCACTTTAGCTCTCTCTGCTTATATATGAAATCATCTAGTACATGTTAGAGATTAATTGGTTTATTAATCAGTACTACTACTGTGCATGCGCTGAATGGTTGTTACCACAATAACTAGTTCTAATTTGTTCTTAATTAAATATATGTATTCAGCTACTATACTGAAGTGTATACTATTACTAGTCACTTTTTCTCATTTAGGGGGAGACTCTTAAAACTGGAGCACACTGCAGTTTAGTTTAATTTAATTTAATGAATTGATGGTCGTGCTAGGATTTAAAGTCGAGTCACCTGACGTACTGATTGCAACTGCAATCAAAAACTCAAAATTGATGAAACAGGATAGATCATTCATTTACACTCCCAACACTAAAGCCCCGCTTGGCACACTAGTATTTCCGACTTTGGCTTATGAATGATGCATTCTACAATCAAGTTTAGTCGAACTTGCCCAAGGCAGTAAGTAGTACAGATACTAGTAGGTTGTAGGGATTTTTCAATTGACCTTGAGTCAACGTTAGAAGATGTGTCGGACAGCAAATATGTGCAGTTAACTTTCTGGAGCTACTTTTAGGCCTGCTAGTGTAAGCTTTTCGTTCCAAATTAAACAGTCCGCAAATAATTTGACTCCTGCTAGAGTAGTCGGTTTTTACTACTGTACTTATGTAATCTCTTTATGTGTATTTTTTGGCACACGAAGAGTGGTTGGTTTACCAAGAGTTTGCATTCAATTCTTGCATCTGATCGAGGTTTTGCTGGTTAACACGACAAGGAGCTTTCAGTGTACTGAAAAAAAAAAACAACAGTACTGCTAGGTAGTAGTATTGAAGAGGTCCAAGCTGCACGCACAAGTATTCAGCAATGATCATGCACGTGTCTTATCCTAGAAGAAGTTGCATTTTAAACCGTAGTTTTGATTCGTCTCAAAAAAGAAAAAATGGAGTTTTGATTGGGGAAGAAAGCCATTTGTTTGACATGAAATTTTGCAGTCTAGCTTTTAAAATCCAAAAGCTGGAAACAACGATTTGTTATTGCAAATTTAGACAGCATGGACAATGAAGAATTGGAGCTACAGTTGTGTTCTGGAAACTTGTGAGGCAGGGCAGGAGGAAGGCTGCCAGGTGGTGTGCATGGATGGCATCGTGCATGATGCTGTGATAATCAAACAGATTACCCCCTAATTGTTTAGTAGTATTTCCTGTGCAGTGCAGGGTCCGTATCAATCTGGACGACTATCTTATTCCCTGGTTCTCAACCTGACAGATTATAAAAATCGGATCTCGAGGCAGGGATTTTTCCATTTCTTTTTTTTTCTTTTTGAGAAAAATGTTACTGTATTCATTTCTACTGTACTTAGTGTTAGTACTACTGGGAAACTCCAATTGGATGGATTTTTCACATACTCCACTAGACAATATCTAGAGAGAGGGGAATACTCCAGTACAAAAAAGTGTGACGTCAGTGAAGGACTGTGTGCGGGGTCGCCGCCGTTGGACATGTCAGGCTCGCGCAGGACGACGAGAGGGACCACAATGCAAATGCATGTTTCCTTCTCTCCAGCTTTTCCTTTTGCACCCTTTTGATCCGGATATTCACACTGCTAGTATATGCAAACACACGCTATTGACAATTAACAAAAGGTACTAAGTAGTCTACAGTAGCTTGCATTGCATCGTCCTGCTGCTAATTGCGTCCGAGGTGAGGTGCCACAGTATTAGGCCCCGATTCTCAGAAAGAAATGATTTGGTGGCTGAAATTGATTCATTTTAAGTTTTTATTTATGATATATTTTTATAATCAAAATAGAGAACCGTTTCATAGAACTAGGAGAAGTTATTCTTATCAGCTCTCAGCTTTTTATTATATTTCAAAGAATTACTTGACACAACCAATTAGGAATTAATTCTCTTATAATATAACGTTTGATAGAGCGTTTCAGATTTTTTTTGAGAATCAGTTTCATAGAGCTAGGTTAAAAGAAGTCTTATCGAGTCTCTCTCTATGCTTGCTCATGTGTGATGCATGAGATATGGGTGGGACAATTAATTGAATTTTGGATGGACCCGTAATATTTGTGCTGTAGCTACTGGTACGGTGTCCCCATATGTTGGAATTCAAGGACCAGGCATCCATCTCTCACGAACGCGAATTAACCCCGTCTTCCTTTCTCTCGCTTCAAGCGAGTGAGCATGCACCTAGTAGTAGCGTACTGTAAGTACATGGAGATGCATGAAATTCTCTCTCTATATATCCCAATTCAGATATAGTTTTATTGTTGAACACAAGAATTAAAATAGAGTGAAAACATATGGAGATGCATGATTTTTCTTTCTCTCTCTCTCTATATATATCCCAATTCAGATTCAGTTTTACTGCTGCACACAAGAATTAAAACGAGTAAAAACATATAATAATCTAAAACAAATATTAAAGGTTAGAATGATGAACAAATTAACATAGGAGGAAATAAATAGTATTTTATATATAAATTAGACTACTAGTAATGCTAGTATGCCGGAGAATGAAGGGAAGAATTCCGCAAAAAAAAAAGAGAATTAAGGGAAGAAGAAAGCTTCGAGACGATGGATGCATATGGGGGCGCAGAGATTGATGATTTGGAGCAACAAGGCAGGCAGGGGTCACGCACAGATTGCCAACGCATTCATTAATGGCTGTCGTACATAACCAGATTTCAAGTTGCGTCCACACCATGATTTCAAAAGCCGTACGTTTCATGATTTTTGACTGAAACGCTTCAAATGAAATGTTTTTCTCTCCAAAAATCATAGCTGAATATTGTAGCAAAAAAATTTCATTTTATTTTTTTTACGGTAAATCGTTCGGTTTTCATGCATTTGGTTTTTATGTTTGTGCGGTTTTTGAAACCTTGATCCACACAAATTCAATTTGCAATCTCCGAGGGTGTGTGAGACTCTTTAAGTATACTACAGTCTATATATAAATATAAATAAACTAGTATAATGTAGTATATGTCTTGAGTATCATTAAATTTATTGTGAATTTGATTGTTGTGTGCTTTGAATCGAGGAGAGGTAGGGTTGGTCTGTTCTTGTCTGTTGCGAATGAATAAGGAGGGAAGCAGTCCGTCTCGTTCATACTAGTAATAAATAATCATTTCTCATACGCCGACCGACACGCGGGACCAGATCTACTACTAGCAAGCAAGCATGCAAGGGTCCAAGGGGTACGTGTACGTTGCGTCCCCATTCTCATCTTGTCTCTCATCGCCAACCCCCACACCACACACCTTGTTGGATTTGGATTATCATTATTGGATCCAATTCTATCTACTACGTAGTAGTATGCCTACCTAGCTTGTCCTCTTCTTACTAGCTTGTTGTTGCTCTTACTACTTGATTAAGAGTTTATTTCTTGCTAGTACTCCCTTATATACTGCGTATCTAATCTAAGACAATTAAGATGAAATTATATTATTGTTGGGCATGCAACGATTTAAGTAGCTGCTCTATAATTTTTTTTTTCAATTTTCTTGTCGTGATAACAGTTCTAGTTTTAAAATAAGATGGTAGTACTACAGTAGTAACATATATGACTGCTCGCTTAAGACAGTACTACCATCACAATAATAGTATCGTAATATATGCAAAATGGCATGACCACTTACTATTACTTTATTTCATACACTAATGCAACGGGTCAACATTAACTGCCAGCGGCTGGCGGTTTGGGTCAAACTCTTGCTGCTTTGGATGCTGTGCTACCACCTTTAATTTCCTGGGTTGCATAACATGCGCACACACAAACAGTATACTTACTTACTGTATTTAATCTGGGCAAAACAGGTTTACTAATACTAGCACTCTGTATTTTCTTTTTGATATAGTACCTGTATACTACTATTAATATACTAGTATTAGATACTACTAACTCTGTTTTTAAATTATTAATATTTTTTAATAAAAATTTATATTAAAAAACGTTAATAATAAACAAACAGAGATAATACTAGCATAATTTTCTTTTGTTTCATTGAGATGTCGAGAAGACGAAGGAAGCACAGTACGGCAGCGGTGGATACACAGAACCCTACTACTAGTAGTCTAGTACTACTCGGAGAAGAAGAGAAGATGGCTATGAACTAGGAGTATGATGTAATGTAAACCCATCCCGTGGATTCCATCCAGTTTCCAGTTCTCCCCTGGGAGTCTTCGACTGTGCTGACGTCTGACTGACATGAGATGCTTGCTAGGAAAACTATTTCACCTCGACCGTATATGTAGGAACACTAGCTATTCCCGCCAAAAAGAGAGAGAGAGAGAGAGAGAGAGAGAGAGAGAGAGAACACTACTAGCTAGTATAACGTGAACGATTGGAATGTTCACAAGCAACTGTCAATCCAACACTTGAGGTTTCACTGCAACCAATGTATCCTGCTCATCTCAATTAGGAATGTACTATCTTGCTAATAAACACTCTTAATTGGAAAATTCATTCATCCATACTGCAAGAAATGAATAATGCAGCATGAACAGCTGATGGCCTCGTATTACATCCCAGCATGAACAGCATAAATAATGCAGCATGAACAGGCAATGGAAGGTTATATGATCTTCAGCTTCCCACATAACAGCAACACCTGAGATACATAACATAACAACGGTCTTGAAAATCCAAATCGCTCATCACATTCAAGCATCGCACTCTGTTCATGATTGATAGTGACAAATCTTTTTCAGGCCAGGCAGGGACAACAGACTCAGTAACATCGCTATCCTCGACCACAACAAAATATGACCATGTTAAGCATAAGAATGCACCAGATACATGCTACAAAAGAACCCCTTTCAAAATATACTTAGTGTAGTAAAAAAACAAAGGTTGGATCCTGCTCAAAATTTCAGTCAGATGAGGTAATCAGAGATAAACAACATAGAAAATGATCCAATTATGAATGCAGTCAAAGAAGAAAAAGGGTAAATAAAAAATATATATATATATATGTTCATTACAATACCAATGTTAACTGATACAAAATATACTTTAGACTCACAAAAACAGTAAGGAAAATGGTCTATTCGTTTCCTTTAAAAACCAGATATACTGCAGGCAACGCAGTCAACACATTTTTTTTTGACTATATACAGATACTATAACAAGTGTAATTCTATAATTCGCTGCAAAGGTTCGTCC
Organism: Oropetium thomaeum; assembly: GCA_001182835.1. NCBI lineage: Eukaryota > Viridiplantae > Streptophyta > Magnoliopsida > Poales > Poaceae > Oropetium > Oropetium thomaeum. Next base: position 97,925 of record LFJQ01000125.1, on the reverse strand, counting down.
TGTTGGTGGCACCAAGCATCCTGTTAACCACTGTTGCTGCAGCCGCTCCCCTGCTTGGAGAGGTAATGTCCGAGGCTTCTTCCCTGATCTGCAACGATGACACTGCTTGGGCTGCCATGAAACCAGGACAGGTAACAGACTGATGGAATGTTCCTTGATAGCACGGAGCTTGCAAGTCCCTAACTTCTCCCCGAGATGGTAATGCCTGACCAAACTCCCAATCAGTCCACCTCCCTTTGGAAGCATATCCATGGTTAGTGCAGATCAATCCATCAGAAGGATAAATATCAGTGCCTTGAGTGAAATCAAAACCAGCCGAGGGATCCCAGTGGTTGCACTTTCTGTACTTGTTTAGCATCAAATGGCAGGCTTCATCGGAGTCTTCACCTATGAGAACATGAAGAGCAACTGCTTCAGCTATGGCAGCACCTTCCTCATCCAGCCTTTGCTGTTCTTCCTTCTTCTTCTGCTTCTTCTTTTCTAGCTCGGAAATAATTGCGGCAGAGTTTGCCAGCGCTTTCTCTAGGCGCCGCCTCTTCTTTTCAGCCTGCTTCTGACGATCCAATTCATCTTTGGCTTGTTTCTTTTTCCCTTTTTTCAAGACTTTGCCTGCCTGATTGCCTATAGCCTTGTCCATCACAACAACTGTGCCTGCTATTATCTACCTCAGCTACACTCTATTTAATTAACAAAAAGCAAAACCAAAATCTTTAAAGCTCATTATTTTTTTTTCTCTTTCCTTAGGGCACGTCTGTTTATTTATCTCCAAACCAACTAACGCTACTAAACTGGTCACTGCAGGAGGCTACACCCACTCAGGTCTGAATGAGTATCTTATCTTGCGGAAGATGCAATCCCAGAAGGAAACAACAGGAGAGAGCAGGAGCGAGAAATAGTAAGCGCCTGCTATTTCATCTATTGTTAATCTTGTCCCAAAGTTGTTGCTGACCAGCTTCTGACCCATCTTAATAGCACCAAAATCGGAGTAAAACCCCAGCCAGCCAGCTCATAAGGATCCTACAAACTGCAAAAAGGAGAAACCTGGATTAGGGGGTGCCCAGATGGGGAAGGAAAGGAACACATAAATGAAGCAGGCAAACACACATTACTGGTTCTTTCTAAGTATACTAGTGATCAAGAAGTGTAGCATCTCATTCATGAGAATAAATACAGAGAACAAAATGACCTAACATTACATTTTCAGCTCACAAGTTACATTGGCACTAAACTTATTAAAATATCCTCTTAGGAAAAAAATTCAAATATCCTACGCTGAAACTAAAGTCCAAGTTCCTGTTCCTCTTGAATAGCCACCATACCTGCAGGGAGCTCAGATTTGGTAGTACCTTATTACCTATATTAAGATCATTTAAAGAGAATAGAACAGGATCCTAACTAGTGAAGACATAGTACCTCTGATTTTATTTCGTTGACGTTGGTTAGTGTAAATTTGCACTAACCAACGTGAACAATATAAAAACCAGAGAGTGTAGCAAACAACGTGATGGCCAGTTAACTTGTTGCAAGGGTAGCGCCCCAGAACAGGCAGGCTACAAATCCTATTGGGAATCCAAATGATGTACAGCATATACGAAGAACCTATCCTCTCCTTTGCTGCAAATCAAGAAGGTAATACCTAAGTTTGAGATCGGAACCCTGAACATTTGACCAACAAGTCAAGTCAATTCACGAAGAGCGCGTGAAAGATCCAGATGCAGTTGCGGATCGTGAAAAAAAAAAGGCATATCGGTATGAATTCAACGTGAATTTTCCGAAATTATTTCATCCCAGGTGAACGGGAGCAAAAATTGCTGGTCCGTGACAACAAATTATCCGCCCAATCGTAGGCAATTCCTTCATTTGGTGACGCAAAAAGATAATTTCAGGCAATTCAATTTCCTTCCACGAAGCTACGTTATTACTTGATCCAGGCCGATCTGATTCGAATCTTCTCCCCACCCCAACTACCGAAGCCAACGAATTAGCAAGAACCCCCAATTGACCCTAACGCAAAATCCAACCGTAATTAGACCCGACTGACTCACCTCAGGTCGTCGCTCTGCCGTGGTATGAGGGCCCCCGTGCGCTCGGACTTCACCTGGAACAACAAACGGCGGCGCCAGCTTTCCCCGCACCCGGATCTAGCGTGGCGACGGCGAGACGGCGGCGGAGGACATGTAGGAGAGCGAGTGGACGCAGTGGAGACCGTCGCGTCTCGCCTCGGCCTGCCCCTGCCTTGACCTCGAGCCTCGGAGCTGGTCGGCGCCGGTGCGAGCGTTGCGGATCGAGGAGGGGAAGACGGAAGAGGAGCACGCGACGCGACAGAGGAGAAAGGGGAACAGAGGCCAGTTTCAATAACGACGCTGATATATACTAAAAACGGATTTCACTCTTGTTCTCGTATTCGCTCGTTGAAAGCGCCTCCGCGTTGTTTTACGTGTTTTGCTACACCTCCCTATACACTGCGGCATACATAGTGTTGGGTCACTGCTATAAAAGTTTGGATGGCTCCTGACATCTGTTTACTTTGGAGCAATCTAGTAAAGAGAAGAAGCAAAATAATAATAACAAATATTTTTTAAAAGTATAATGTAGTAATGTTCTTTGTCGTATCTTAACAATTCAAAAGTAGTTTCAGTTGGTATAGTATATCAGAGGATGTAAACCGCAACTATAGTTTTCATTTTAATTCAATGTATTAGTTAAGAAAATTGCTAATATTTTTAAAGTTCATTTCTCAGCCTTTTCTTTACTATTAAGAGTTATTGGATTATTGGCATTTTGAATTTGTGTTGGTTCTAGTCTAATCACTATTATACGCTACAAGTGGTGGCAACAAAATCAATTATGTCACTTGCATCTGTGATGATGTCACGTTGTCATACAAAACATTTATTGGAGCAATTATTCCGATCGAAAACACATAGGGCTTAAGCCACACTTAGCTTTAACGATTGTGCCAAAAACAACACAACACCACATATGATATTACAAATTTTTAGGTAAAATTCTAGGAGTAGTCCTCATAAAAATTCGTAATAGCATGACACGCGTCGATGCCCTTCATCGTAACTATAGAAGAAAGTAAGAAATACTGACGGGCCTTTTCATGGATCATGTCACCACTAAACTGGGCCCCATATAAAAACAAGGGCTCACGACTTGAAATCGAACAACATAAAGGTTGGAGACAAGGTTGTTCAATGTTCCATTTGTTCATATCGGACACAAAGGTTGTAATGGTGACCACCAACATATTAGCAATACATCTTTTATTTAACATCTTCTTCTGATCAATGAAAGCATGTTATGCATCATCATCCAGCGGAGATAAAATTATGGATATCTATCTATATCTATATGAATCCTGAGTTCCTGACATTATGACATGGTGAGGGATGGACGCAAGCAAGACAGTTATCTGCTTACTGGTCATGCACACGCTGAGAGCCTGAGACCATTAATTAGTTAATTACTGATCCGTCTTCCGATTCCGATGGCCAGCTCCGTCTCCACTGCATCCTCCACGACTTCGCCAGCGGCCGTTGCTACTTGGAGTGCAATCTGAGTATGAATATGCCCCCGACGATTCTTCAGCTCTAGCAGCGACTGTGCCTGACACTAACAATCATAAACACATGTTATCATCGTCAGTATTAGCCAGAGCGTGTGTATGTATCAGCCAAGAACATACATAATTTGATTTTTCTCTCAAGCAGATTGGTTATAATTAAACTCACACACTCCAACTATATATACACATATATAATAGCAGTAGCACTAGCACGGCTGTTATTACCACACATATAATAAAGATACCTGATCACGGAGCATCTCGTTCTCCTTCAAAAGGCCCCTCTCCTGTGTTTTATGCGCAACAGATTTCACGGTATTAGTTTATCATTAACTAAATTTTATAATTTTTGGGTTCAGTCAAATAAAGCACATATGCTAAAGGCATGCAGGCTGTACCTTCTCCCTCAACTCGGAAATTTGATCCATCAGCTTCTTTTGCTGCTCATAAAGACCCGCATATTAATGAATAAATATGTAGTAGCATACATGACTTCTCGAGACACTGGGAAGCTAATAAGGAAACAGTAGCTTAGCTATAGTAAAATACGAATACTTGCCTTCTTTTGCCTGATGCTGCTTAGGCTCTCTTCCAGCTGCACCTCCAGCTCTTGAAGCTCCTGAACGGAACAAGATCCAAGACCCTCCCCAAGCAACTTCCTGCGTGTTCATGGCCACCACCACTTATTTAATTCCCCATGCATAGTAACACATGCAAATTGGTAAGTCGATGATCATCACCTCTTGTGTGCCTCAATTGCATCTATCTTCTTTTCCAAGGTCGTCACCTCAGATTTGCACCTCTGCGTCTATAAACATCAAAATTCAGATGGTGACCTCATATGCATATTGCCAATTCTTCTTCGCTAATTAATAAGTCACCCTTATGTATCCTTTGATTTCCGCGACACTTTGCATTTACACGTAAATATAGCCTAGTTGGTTTGGTTCCTATAAATCAGTCCTCAGCAGGCGATACATGCAGCTCCCAGTTAAATTGGATAAAAGTGCAATCAGACTGACAAGTGTAACCTAACATGTATACTGACAAGTGCAACTATTTGTGAGTGTAATCTGGATAAGGGAAAAACTGACAAGGGCTTCAACGTACCTCAATTCCTGTTAAATCAACTATGGAAGTCGCAGCTATGCCTTTTGTGTGGCTCAAATAGCGATCAATCGTCTCCTGCAAGCTGATAATTTAAATATTAACAGACAAGTTGTTTAATTGGGACTATAAGAGCATTTTTTTTGACTGAAATAAGAGCATATGCGTAGTTGGTGTGGTGAACAGTTGTACACAAGATATACTTATACAGATGAAGAAGACTAATTATTGGATCATCATTTAACCAAAATGGTGTAAACAAACATCTGAATATCTGATCATATGTATGGCTAACTGGTCACGCATATAGTTCAATCATGTACATAAAAAAGGAAATGCAAGTAGGCTTCACACAAGCATCGATCTGAATAGCTTTTTAGTTGATATAGTTATTGACAAATAATGCTAATGCAATGAGAAATTTATAATTTATAAAAGACTAAATGGTCAACTGGAAGATAACATTATTTAAAATAATATAAAAGGGAATTGAAGGAGGTTTCATCCTAACTAAAAAGGATCTACGCATAACCACAACAACTATTTATTACTACTAGCTTTTTAGTTGATATATACTTACAGCTAGTGATAAAGGCTAATGACATTTCCATGCCCAAATTACAAAAATGCTAACATGTGAATGGCAAATTGATAACTGGTGAAATAATCTATTAATCAACATAAACCTTACAAAAAACTTCACCGATATTAATGGTAATGGCCAAAATAATTCGGTAAGTTTAAGTTCACTTTTTCATTGAAGGATTTTTACAATATTACACTGATTAATTCCGACACTGATTTAGTTAATTCTGACACGGTTTATTTACTTTTGATAACACAAAGACAGCTGAAATGTGCTTGCATAGATGAAAACTGGTTTGTAGTTGCATATATATACAGGCAAAAATGAGAATTATTCAGAACGCCTCAATATTAGAAAGCATTTAGGTCAACATAAGTACATATGAAAAAGGGGGATGTGATATATCTGAGATCAGTAGTATTAATGGTCTGCTAACGGCGACAATTCAAAGGCGCACATGGTCACACAAAGTCACTCAAGTAAATCAAAGTTTCATGGTACACAAGAAAGCATGGTAATGCATGTGGTGAAGAGAGTTGCATGTAATAGGTACACTAGGAATTCTTCCAAGGATTCAAAACAAAATAAGATGGTTAACATCTATACATCTGTTTATCATCAGCATGTCTGTAATATGAATTTTGATCGGTCCTTCTCAAGGATTATAATTCATATAAATTTGAAAATACCGTTAAGCTTATAGGAATATAATCACACATTCATGGGTCGGGGTTCACTAGATTACATTAAGAAGTAGAAGAATTTAATTTCCCTCTTAACTGACCCAAAGCTATGTGCAATCCTCTCAAGTGAAAGCTAAAGCCTTTTTCTTCCAGGTTCATGCTATATATATTACTTTGTGGGTTTCGATCGCCTCTAGCCTAAATCCAACTTTTGCTTGGGAGTAAAGAGGTTTTTGTAATTGTTGAAGTAGTAGTCGTTGCGTTTCATGGAACAAAACAATATCAAAGTGAATACAAGTATAACGTTGTATATATATGATTTCTTTAAGTTTGGTATTTATTCTGACCGTGTGATTAATCAACTGCTGTCAATCCCATCGCAAAAAAAAAAAAAAAATTCAACTACTGTCAATCTGCCATCTCATACTGCAACGGTGACCAATATATGTTTCTTTTATTTTTTACTTTCCCCATAGAGGAGGTATTAGAAATTAAAACAGTATAAAGTAATACATGAAACAACAGTATAAGTTGAGTTTAGTTTATGTGCTACTGTCTTCATTTTTTCTTTTGTCGTTATAATAGCAGGGCTAGGTCGTAGTACATACTGAAGAACTGATGAGGTCATAATACCATATCAGTTCATAATAATACACATAATGCTAATATAAGTGGGAAAAAATGCATATGTTTTTGAAAAGAAGTACTAATAAGTACTGTACTTGAATGCAAAAGGCCAATATAGTGAACATCTTCGCGGATTACTGCCAGTCATAAAACATGAACTAGAGCATCTTGCTCTGGAGTATTGCTACTGTAGATATCCTCTGGCAAGGCAGCCGTTTCGTCAGATAAGATAATGATAATTTTCAAACAGTATTCCTAGTTTTTAAACCCCCAAAAGGTTATATATGTGAGAATATAAACAGCAACGATGTAGATGAATGACAGAACGATAATATGATGCAGTAGCTGAAAGTGGAAAGGGAAAACGATGATGCATGGAGCGAAGTATTTTTAAACTCACAAAGAAAAGGTGTTCGTTGGATTACTCTCGGAATCAACCCAAACCTAGCTAATGATCTATATAAATAGCCATGTACGTACGGAAATCATCATCGTCAAGCAGAGGCAAGAAGAAGAAAAAGAAAAAGAATGAAGCACATGGCGGGCGGGGGGTTAGGGCTAGGGCTGAGCGATCGAGAGAGGATGAGAAGAAACGACGTACTCGGTGGCTGAGGCGAACTGGTAGAGACGGCCGCGCGGCGAGAAGACGATGAGTCCGACCTCGGCGTCACAGAGCACCGACAGCTCGAACGCCTTCTTGAGCAGCCCGCTCCGGCGCTTGGAGAAGGTGACCTGGCGGCTCGTGGTGTCCTCGATCCGCCTCATCTCGCGGCGGCCGCGGCGCCCCTTCTTCTTGCCGTCCACCACCGGCGCCTCGGGCACGATCTGCTCTACTCCCTCGGAGGGAGCCGCCGGCGACGTGGCCACCATCCCGTACTGCTGGAAGAAGAAGCTAGGCCGAGAGGGGTGGATGGATCTGCTGCGGTACGTGGTGGATTAAGGGAGGGCAGGCTAATCCGCATTTGGGATTTGTGGGGATGCGATTTCGGGGAGGAAGAATAAAGGCTGGGCTTTTCGGTTACTTAGAAAGGAAAGGGTCGGAGGATCCACAAATGGCAACACTTGGGTGGCCAGGGATGTGACCTCCTCTTCTTCTTCTTCTCTAGTCTGCCAGTACTGTCTACTAATACAAGTAGTACTAGTAAAGTAGCAGAGCTAGACAGGACCTATATTACCTCCATTGATTTGATGATTTGATTCTGCAAATAAAGCTCGCTCATTGAGATACTACAGTAGTACTACATGATACTGGAGTGACACACTCTGCTCTAATATAGTACTGAGAGTAGTACTTAAACAGTGGTTTTTATGTTCGCCAATGATGTTCATCCAGGCAGCGATTAGGCCCCCCATCCATTTGTTGACGTAATCGATGAGATATATAAGATCACACAGTACTTATAGGAGTAACAATGCTAGTTTAATCAGCACACTCTCATGCACTCTTGGAGTGGTAGCTTTTGGTTTCAATCATCCCTAAATTAGAAAACAGAAAGCAGCCCTTTGAGGTAGCCAAAAGCCTAGCTAGTTGCTCTCGTTCGTTAATTACCTGTATAAACAGTAGCTCTGAACCTACTGTATATTTTTACTGGTAGTAGAACATAAGGACAATTCAACAGTTTCTACTCTATCAGAACCTGTGAGTGACACAACTATAACATGAATTTTTAATTTGAGAAAATGCGCTTCATGGTTAAGTACTAGTACTTGTAATAGCATAAATACAAACTCAGCTATAAAAAAGATACAGTATGAACCATGAGCATATGTGTTGAAACAGTGGTTGTGTTCCATGGAAAAAGGTTACTAAGACGGACTTGAACGAAGCAAAGCAAAAGGACCGCTGGCGGCACTCTGCTTGTCAGTTCCCTAATAGTTGCGGCTGCCGATTATGGGTCCCACGGTACGAGTCCGTACGTATCAACCAGCCATCCGGCGACACGTGTACATGACAGAAATACCGGGCGGGAGGGGGGGGGGGGGGGGGGGGGGGTGGGGGGACGGGACCTCAGTCCACCGACGGAGGCTCGAGGCAGAGCAGCGAAAAGTCAGTCCAGTCTCATTCATTCATCTGCCCAAAACACTGCACGCCATGCCATGCTTCCTTACTTCTCTTTGTTTTACTACCACTAGTAGTTTTTTTTCTCTTTTTTTTCCTTCTTTTAAAGTGGTAGTAAATGATTTTAGCATTCGAGGTTCGTGCGCATCAGTTGGCACCCCTTTTCAAAATAGAGTTTAATTTTGAATAAGATTTAAGTTAATATTAAAAATTATGAATAATTTTAATTTGTTAAGATTTATGGTATAAAAATTATATGAATAGATTATTTTTGAAACATATTTTAAAAAATATACATGCATCACTTTTTAATAAATATTTTTGTAAAAAATGAAAGTCAAAGTTATGTTTCGCAGATCGTGTTCTTATCATAAACGAATTCTATTTTGAAAGGGACGAAGTAGTTCTTTTGTTAATTGATCAAAACCCTGCCCTACCTAATTAGTTAGTGTTAAGAAGTGAAATCGTCATTCGAGCCGATCCTCAAATGCACGTTTGAATGGTGTCTTGTAACAAATAAACGACTGAAAGATATTCTTTAGCTAAAACCATAATTAAAAATGTCGTATTACTAAAAATCTTTTACAATATTGTTCGATTACTAATACCTAGATCCATGTGACTAGGCGATATTGTAGAGAATATGAGCGACTCCAAAATACTTGAATCAAACAAATGATTTATGGGCTTTGTATGTAGTAAGCGTTGATCTAACGATATCTCAAATGGCTTGTGAGGTTTGTACGTAATAATTTTTTAAAAGTTTCAATCTGTTAAAACTGAACAATAAATTATGAAATTGAGCTTTGTACATCAAAACACGTGGTGGACGACGGAAACCATCCAAGCCGCCCAATTTTAATCACATAATTCATATTAAACAATTTTTGAAGCGATTTTCATGTGAACCGTAAAACCGTTACGAAGACCGCCGCCAGTTCACCGAGTGTGTAGCACTGGTAGAAGGAAGGAATCGGCTGTGTGGCGCTAGGCGCCGCGGCGCACGAGCACAGGGCGTGATCTGATCATCTGAGTCTGAGTGGGTGGCTCCTCACCTCTTCTCTTCTCCCTTCCACTCGCTGGCAACACAACCCAATCCTCTCCTTGACTCCTCCTTCCCGCCCCTTCACCACCTCACCCTTCTCCGTCTTCCCACCTGGTTCCTCCTCTCCTCCGTCTCTTGGAACATTCCGCACCTCCCTAGCAGCCAGCCATGGCTGCCATGACCGCCGCGGCGGTGTCTCTGTCGTCCTCCCCTGCCACTAAGGCGTCCTCCTCTCTGGCCTGCAGCAGCCACCACTTCCTGGCGTACCCGCGCGTGGCTGCCGGCCGGGGCGTGCGCGTTCAGGTGTCCACCACGGAGACGGCGGCAGCGGAGGCGGCGCCGGCCAAGAAGGAAAAGATCTCCAAGAAGCAGGACGAGGGGGTGGTCACCAACCTGTACAAGCCCAAGGAGCCGTACATCGGCAGGTGCCTCTTCAACACCAGGATCACCGGCGATAATGCGCCGGGGGAGACATGGCACATGGTCTTCACCACCCAAGGTCCTTACTTTCCTTCCTTTGCTGACTTCCTATGACAAGAACGGCCTGCTTCTTTTTCTGAATGCTGATACTACTACTTAATCTGGTTTGGCTTGGCAGGCGAGCTCCCTTACAGAGAAGGGCAGTCCATCGGCGTCATCGCCGACGGTGTCGACAAGAACGGCAAACCACACAAGCTCAGGCTTTACTCCATAGCCAGCAGCGCCCTCGGGGATTTCGGAGACGCAAAGACGGTGCTCTATCTTCTTCTTCTTTTCTTTTTTTTTTAAATCACCATTTATTTAATTTATTTTGAACTTAAATTGTTGTTGTAATGTTGTTTAGAGAACCATATAAGTTGAATCCTACTGAACTAGTAGATCGACTTGCAGGTGTCGCTCTGCGTGAAGAGGCTAGTTTACACCAACGATCAAGGGGAGATCGTCAAAGGAGTCTGCTCAAACTACCTATGTCCGTAATTAGTTTGCTTTGCATCATTTGGAAGGAGGAAAGATTTTGCTCTTCTTCCACAACCGATTGATACTACCTACTTTGTCTGTAATATTAAGGTGACCTGAAGCCAGGAGCTGAAGTCAAGATCACAGGGCCAGTCGGTAAGGAGATGCTCATGCCCAAGGACCCCAATGCAACCATCATAATGGTATAATAGACCTCTTTCTCACACTAAACGACCATGTATTTCTCAAGTTGTGCAGTGGCAAGATTTTCATATATAATGGAGTTACACTGACCATGAATCTTCTGTTTGTCAGCTTGCCACGGGTACTGGCATCGCTCCGTTCCGATCATTCTTGTGGAAAATGTTCTTCGAGGAGCACGAGGACTACAAGGTACTAGCTGCATGAATAGAAATTGCTGCTGCTAAATGCTAATTACGACCATTTTGCCGCTATACAGTGAGACACTCATCCACTTTATTTTAATGCAGTTCAACGGCCTTGCGTGGCTCTTCCTGGGTGTCCCGACGAGCGACACCCTGCTGTACAAGGAGGAGCTGGAGAAGATGAAGGAGATGGCGCCGGACAACTTCCGCCTGGACTTTGCGGTGAGCCGGGAGCAGACGAACGCGGCGGGGGAGAAGATGTACATCCAGACGAGGATGGCAGAGTACAAGGAGGAGCTGTGGGAGCTGCTCAAGAAGGACAACACCTACGTCTACATGTGCGGGCTCAAGGGAATGGAGAAGGGCATCGACGACATCATGGTCGATCTCGCAGCCAAGGACGGTGCGTTCTTATAATTCTATTCCTTGATTTTTAGCTCAAATTGTTGCTCTTACGTCAACAAATCTACTAGTTCAGTTTATTAGCAGTAACAGTGTAAGAGGATGCAGGGATCGACTGGTTGGAGTACAAGAAGCAGCTGAAGAAGGGGGAGCAATGGAATGTCGAAGTCTACTGATATAGTTTACGGAAACATTATATTATTAATACTATTCATCATCATCATCTTGCACCGGAATTTTGTTTTTGTTGTGCAAGCTCAACCTACCTGCTGCCTTGTTCTGGAGTATCTAATTAAGGTATATATCAAGGTTCATCCTGATGAGCTCAGCTGATGAAAAAGTGAACTTACCCAGCTCAAATTTGAATCAGGTGTACATAAAGTTCTTTTAATTAAAAAAGGCTCCCATCTTTCTTTATATCTTGATTAATTGTAGTGTGATAAATTGGTTGTGAATTTTGGTTTAAAGGCAGATTGCTTGGTATTATAGTTATTATATAGAAGATGAAGTTGTTTTTTTTTTTTTTAGAAAAAAAGATAGTACTAAAGAAAGGGGATGAGGACTTTTATCAGCCAAATGTTGGGCTGCAAATAGAGACGACAAACATTAGGCCCAATAGTGGTTCACTGAAAGCCCACTGGTCAAACGACGAGAACGAACCCTAAGGCTCCGTCGTGGTGGTTGATATAAATACTCATCGCGTCTTCACCGCCGCCGCCGCCGCTCCTCCTCCCTCACAGGTCGCCGGAGTTAGAAGAAGAGGTCGCCAGAAGAAGATGAAGACCATCCTTGCTTCGGAGACGATGGATATCCCAGAGGAGGTCACCGTGAAGGTGGCTGCCAAGGTTGTGACGGTCGAGGGGCCACGCGGCAAGCTGACCCGCAACTTCAAGCACCTCAACCTCGACTTCCAGCTCCAGGAGGGCGGCCGCAAGCTCAAGGTCGATGCCTGGTTCGGCACCCGCCGCACCATGGCGGCCATCCGCACCGCCATTTCACACGTCCAGAACCTCATCACCGGCGTCACCAAGGGATACCGCTACAAGATGCGCTTCGTGTATGCCCACTTTCCCATCAATGCCTCCATCACCAACGCCAACACCGCGATCGAGATCAGGAACTTCCTTGGGGAAAAGAAGGTACACCTTCATTTCATTGTTCTCTGCTTTGTCGTAGTATGTTTTGGCTACTGCCGTAGGAACTCGTTGCATGATTTGGTCTTGAGTTGTTGGCGGAATGCTTGTACTGTCACTGGCAATATCGTGAATCACTAATCATGCTGGATGCGCTCTGTCTGGAATTTTGACCTCTTGTATTGTATGAAATGTTCTGATATTCTTCAGTTTCCTGGCAGGTGAGGAAGGTTGATATGCTTGAAGGCGTGACGATTCTGCGTTCTGAGAAGGTCAAGGACGAACTCATTCTTAATGGCAATGATATTGAACTAGTCTCGCGTTCAGCTGCTCTAATAAACCAGGTTAGGACTTATCCATTTCTTTAATGCATTGTATATATGGATGCACACCCTGTGTTTGTGTGTGTGTTAATCAGTGAACCTTCTGGTACTCACTCCTTATCATATTGTTGTAAGGCACTATAATAGAATGATGCTTAGTAAGAATCTGTGGTGTTCTATTGAATATTGATATAATGTCCGGTGTGATCTTTCTGCATTGAATGTTAATTTTGGGTCATGAGATTTTTCTGCAAATTGTATGCATGCTTGTCATGATGTAGTTTTTCAGACATAATTGCTACTAAGTGTGTACTTTCAATTGAAGTACATTATCAATCGTTTATACATGGATAATTGTTGTCCCTTTTGCACATACGGCCAAAGCATGCATTCTATTAGTTAAAATGTGATTGTGTAGTTTTTAACTTGCATTTTACCCCTTGCAAACAAAAATGCATTTTACAGTTCTCCTGATGTATCATCCTAAATCAAGTTTTGTTTTTTTTGCAAAACAGAAATGCCACGTCAAAAACAAGGACATCAGAAAGTTCTTGGATGGTATCTATGTGAGTGATAAGGGCCCCATCTCTGATGAGCAGTGAGCTGCATTTTCATCCTAGCTGCCAATGAAGCCTGTGTTGAGGCGTACTGTGGACAAAAGTTTTCCTGCTGTATTTTTTGAACAGAAAACAACAAATTATTTTTTAGGGCACCATTACAATTATGTTGGTTAATGGAATTTTGTATTATTTGTTTATGAGTTGCTATTCCATTGTATCCTGGTTGGTGCATCATGGTGAATTTTTTTTTTCTTTCTTTTCTTTTTTGAGGATTGTCGTGGTGAAATCTTAATCGGAGTAACAATTAACAGCAAGTACTTTGCGATGTGTGGGCACCGTAGGTGAAACCAATGCTTCTATCTGTTGTATTGCATGAGATTATTTGTGTGCCTGATAACTTGTACTCGGAATAGTTTCTTGAAAATGGATAGACAGGTAGCAGAATACAACATCGTGGCGTCATCTGCTCTGAATTAGTAGATGTTGAGGCATAGATCCCTAAGAACCAAATGTGACGTTTGTTCCTGCTGCTGTTGCACGAGTTGTGTGAAAGAACTTTTAACTGATTGATGACGCCCTTAAACAGCTACTAAATATTTTAGTAGAAAATAGAAGTCAAAGTTATGTTTTGAAGAACATATGCTTATCCAAAACGAATTATATTTATATTTGAAACGGAGGGAGTACTTATCCTGTTGATTTTAGGAATGCAAGGTTCAGAAATTAAAGGAAATATATGCATACCTATTTGTTGGTACTTTGCTTGGGTAGCCTTGACTAGATCTTTTTAGCTTCAACTACATGAGTAAAGGCAACTGAATTCTAGCTGTAATGACAATGATGCACGGGTAATTAAACAAAAGAAAATCCGGTCCTTGCACGTAAGCTAAGATCATGACTTACATAGAAAGAGGAGGAAGAATTACTAGTCCTTGCTCTCTGAACGATGAACAATGGACAGAGAATCGCTCAAAGTTGGCATGCGTAAGCAAGTACTAATACTGAATAATACCGATCGACAGACAGCTAGTTGGCATGCGTAAGCAAGTACTAATACTGAATAATACCGATCAACAGACAGCTTTATTTCGAGACACATTGTACTTTCACGATAGAAGAAGGCTATTAATGGGATTGGTCGCGCTGCTCTCGTCTGCATTCTTTTGTGAGGGACTCTGTCAACGAAACTAGTTAAGCACACAGTGGAACCAAACTAGTTAAGCACACAGTGGAACCAAACTAGTAAGCTCCTCCAACCCGTGGACAATGCTTTTTCTTCAGTTTAGGTCCCCAATTAATTACTCACTTCCTGATAATCAGGTTTATGCATGTATGGTCTTCTATTTGGTATACCAGCTGGTGGTCTTGCTCTTCTCTTCCTCGATCTTAATGATGAAAAGAGACGCACACAGGTGCTGATGAGGTGCGTTTGCGAACAAGCTAGAGATCTGGTAGCTGGAGGCATCATATTATCACAAGATATTTGTTAGGAGGCGTGGTTTAGTCCACTCTGAAGTGGACATTGTGCAAAAGCAGAGGTGGAATCGCACTGAAGCGATTCTGTGGAATTTTGTAAGCTCAGTGCCTCCAGCTTTTTCTTCTCTTATATAATTCTTGGCATCTTATTATGCACGTTGATGGGGCACCAAAAAAGGAAAACGTCAGTGCCCCTTTTGTGTTGCAGTTAATTTGATCCTGACTGTCTCCCCATTTGCATTTTATTACTGTTGACTGTCCACTGATCGAACAGAAATTAGGTAGTATTTATTTTTCCTTTTCCTCCAGCTAGGGTGAATGATATCCGTTGCTTTTCAGGTAGTGGTAAGAATAATAAGGTGAGACCTTTAATTTGCCTATATATACACGAGCGTCCATGATGGCCGCCATTGCATCTCTGCTATCTTGATTCTTGCAGCACAAATTAAATAAAATGTGGCGGATGGCACGCATGGATGAGTGGACGCCAGTCATAGCGATGCTGGTCTTCAACCTCACCTCTGCGGTGATGACTGCGCTGGTGAAGATGGCGCTCCAACAAGGGATCAACACCCTGGTCCTCATCACGCTACGCCAGTTGGTGGCTACTGCATTTCTAGCTCCAATAGCCTATTTCAAAGAAAGGTAATTCAATCTGCTCTGCTGTCAGGAAATAAATATTCAATTATTGTGCTCACAAGCTATCTCTTTAATTTGTTTATTCTTTAATTTAATTTCCAGGAACGCAAGGCCTAAGTTCACACTGAAGATCTTTGTGTACCACTTCTTCAGTGCACTGCTCGGGTACCACACCGAGAAGCGAGAACTAACAAACCACCATGCATGCCCCTCTGATCCTTATTAATTAGAAGATTGTTCTTGTTGATGATCATGTGCAGTGCTACGCTCCCACAGTACAGCTTCTTCTACGGGCTCAAATTGACGACCGCCACATTCTCCATAACATTCGCCAATTTGTCTCCTGTCGTCACCTTCCTGATTGCAATAGCCCTACGGTATATATGAACGAAGAACGCTAGTTTCCCTTTATTTAATGGCTGCACGAACGACGATATTGTGAGAATTAACCTATATAATATACTGTATATATGATGCAGGGTGGAATCGCTCAACGTGAAGAGCAAGGCAGGAGCTTCAAAGATCGTTGGAACACTCATGTCGCTCGCAGGCGCAATGCTGCTAAGTCTCTACAAGGGAGTGGCCGTAGGATCAGGATCAGGCCACCATCCTGATCATTTCTCTCAAGGTAACGACGGCGACGACATCAAGAACTGGGCGTTTGGAACTATAGCATTACTGGCCAACTGCCTGTGCTTCTCCTTGTGGCTGCTGCTTCAAAGCAGGCTCACAAAAAAGTATCCGGCGCTTTACTCCAGCACCGCCATCATGTTCTTCATCAGCACAGTGCAGTCCGGAGCACTGACGGCGACTACGGAGAGGCACGCATCCGTGTGGATTGTGAAAAGGAAGTTGGAGATTGTCACAATCTTGTATTCAGTAAGATACTATATTTACACTGCTGCTTAATTAGTGCCTGTACTAACATGAAAATGGCTCCAGTAATAGATCAGTCACAATCAGAGTCTTACTATCAGTAATACACAAGATTATTGCAGGATAGTGTACTACCAACAATCTGCAGGTCGATGTCAACAAACAACAGAGAAATAAATTTGAAACATGATATATGGTCTTGATATAGGGCATCATGGCGTCTGGCGCAGGCTATCTGATAATGACTTGGTGCGTCCAGAAGAGGGGTCCAGTTTTCACCGCGGCCTTCACCCCCATAATCCAGATCATGGTAGCCATCATCGATTTCTGTTTCCTCCATGAACCGATCTATCTTGGCAGGTATTATTTACTTTTTTTTTTTTTGGGGGGGGGGGGGGGGGGGGCGGGAAGACTTATTGTTGTCATTCTTCTTGCGACCTACTACTATTTCACTGAGTATATATCCATCTTTTAAGTTAATTTTTGCAACAGGAGTATATATATGCATGTGTGACAAATTAATAGAGATATGTTTTTTATGGCAGCATACCAGGGTCCCTGCTGATGATTTTTGGTCTTTATCTTCTGTTGTGGGGAAAGAAGAAGGAAGCGTCGGTGTGCTGTCCTAATATTAATGATCCGACTACTAACAAACAAGTGGATGAAGAGGAGGGGGTCAGCAAGGAGATTTTTACAAATTAACTAGAACCAAAAAAGAATACGGATTCCTTATTATATAGTAGAGATGTATGTATATGTATATGTCTTAACTGTAATAGTTCTTTTCCCTCGCAATGTTTTCCTTATTTTTGAGGTGAATTAAAGTTTTCAAATGAATTAGTTTATTAGTTTTTATCTATCACAAAAAAAGTTTATTACATTTTACGTAATATACAACACATCCTCTTGCCTTTCCGCTCACTAGTACTAGGAGGTTAATAGGTTATTTGTATCCAATTATTATTAAAATACAACTTATCCGTCTTGCAAGCAAAAGTGCTCCCTCTCAATGACGTCGAAACAAGAGTCATGATTTCCCTGTCTGAAATGGCAAGAGTTCCAGAGACCGGACACCGGAGGGAGCAAGCTGAAAATGTCTGGCATTTTTTTTATGAAACTTGGTCCTCATATTTGAAGCATTCAACGATGGACAGTTGGTCCGAAATGAATACAGCAGTAGCGAGCGAGCGAGCGAGCATTCCTCTCCACCTCTCCTTTTTTTTCCCCCTCGATCAATTAGCTACCGTCCTATATATAGATCTTGTCGCGCGCACTGCATTCTCCCAGACAGTAGCCTCTTAATTAAGAAGAAGAAGAAGAAGACGAAGAAGAAGAAGAAGAAGAAGAAGAAGAAGAAGAAGAAGAAGAAGAAGAAGAAGAAGAAGAAGAAGAAAAGAAGAAGAAGAGGATCGGAGAGAATCATCGAGTGAAGCCATTTGTATACACAACACAATGGGGGAGAATTCCAGGATCGCCGTCCTCCTGTTGCTGAGTCTGAGCCTGACGATGCAGGCCGTAGCAGCGGCAGAGGTGGAGGAGTGCTCGAGCCCGCCGGTGACCGTGGAGGACGCCTGCCGCGGCGCGTCGGAGACGCACCACGGCGTGGCCTACGATCACTGCGTGGCGTCGCTGGCGGCCGACCCGCGCAGCAAGGAGGAGGGGGCCGGCAACATGCACGGTCTGGCGGTGCTGGCCACCAAGCTCGCCATCGACCACGCCGTCAGCACCGAGTCCAAGATGGACGACCTCGCGGAGCTGGAGGCAGCGGAGGACTCGCGCGCCCGCTTCAACCACTGCCTGGAGCAGTACGGCGGCGCCGCGGACCTCCTCCGCGACGCCCTCGACAACCTGAAGGCGCACATCTACGGCAAGGCCATGGAGCAGCTGGCGGCGGCGCTGGGCGCGTCCGAGGCCTGCGAGCACGCGTGGAAGGGGGCGGACAGAGTCCCCGTCGGAGCCCACGACAGGGAGTACGGAAGGATGACGCACATCGCCCTCGGCTTCACGCACGCAGCCGCATAGATCATCGATCGTCATATATATGTTTGATTAATTCATATGTTTTATTATTATTCGTTCGATTATTTACATGCATCATATGTTTATTATGTTAGGGCTTAATTCATCATCAGATAGATGAAGGATCGAAAGAAATAAATCTGCATGGCTTTTGATTTAGCATGCATATATATATATATATATGGGATATTACTGGCTACAACGGTGGGTAGCTATCCACCTCTTATTATTTTTTCATAAACTCCATTGTAATGTACTGTTGATTAATGCATGTCATTTTCTTCGTACTCCGCAATACTTTTCATTTATGTTCATCATTTAGATCATGTTTAACAAGACTGATCATTCATATTTGTCACTGTCATGTCTACTCGTTATGCACTGTTCATTCGTGCCTATTTGTAATTATAAATGCGGAGTTGGAATAAAATGATGCATGTCGAGCATGAATAAAAATGATGAATTTGAATAAACAATACATTATAGGGTGTTATATACAAAAATCAGAGGGTAGGTAGTTACCCACTGTTGTAGAAAATCGACACTCATATATACATTCTCTTGTAATTGTCATGTACTTCCGTCTATGCTCCATTACGAAGGAAAATAAAGTGGATTAATTTTACAGCCTGATGAGAACAAAATGTTTTTAATGTCCACAGTTCTATTCTATGTTATCAAGTGCTAGAACTGAGTAAACGATGGTTATAATTAATTTCAAACAGTACTGTTATATCGTAACATTAATTTCTCAAATAGTATTAAGTATCCCAGTGACTTGGACGACAAATATCGTAACATTAATTTCTCAAATAGTATTAAATATCCCAGCGACATGGACGACAACAGAAGGACAAACTTGCCTTACGCATTCGGTTGCAACAAACGAGCCTGCTTGTTGGCTTGGACAAGCACCAAACACATGATCGTCATCACACAAAAATAATTAATGGAAGTTAATATATATACACACACACGCAATAACCTCATTACATAATCTAAGATCGTTCGAGAGTCTCCCAGCAATAATATATACAGAAAGTACTAGCAATATGATGCCTTCTTCTGACCTCTCCTCTATTGTTCCTTTCTTCTTCTTCTTCATCCTGTTAATTCATCAGTACCCTTGGCCTTGTCTAGTACTAGTGGCCTCCAACTCCCAGTTTGATGATATCATTACTGATACATGTGAAAGATGTAGTCAGAGCGATCCTAATGTGAACTACACTCTATGCATTGCTTCTCTTTCGGCGGATCCTGAGAGTCGTCAGGCGTCAGACATCCATGGGCTTGCTGTGATCTCAGCCAAGTTGCTGAGATCGGCTCTGAGCACCATGGAGTCCCAGATGAATGAGCTTAGCAAGAAAGAAACAACATGGTCTCCCAGAAAGTCTTGCCTGGAGGCATGCATGGAAGTGTTCCACAACTCGTTGAATGATCTTGAGAAATCCATTGAAGCCATTGAGGATGCAAGGTACGGGGATGCAAAGACATCCATGAGCGCCACTATCGATGCGCCGATCACCTGTGAGGATGAATTCAAAGAACAAGGCATGGAGCCACCCATGAAAGCAGAGAGTAAGCAACTGATTCAGAGGGCTGTCATCTCCCTTGCTATTATCTCCCTGCTGTGAAATACGACTTATTTAGCTTCTAATTTGTTGTATCATACATGTGCTTTTGTATCATGTAATAAGAAATGACCTGATATAAATCCAACATCAAACTTTGTTTTTGGACTCCTCCCTCTCTCTCTCAGACAAAGAAAAAGGCCAACTCCCTCGCAAATTAAGAAAGAAAGAAGAAAAAGAACAATTAATTCATACTCATTTTGTTCTTTAAATATAGTCATAGTTGACTTTGATCGTTCGTCTTATTCAAAAAATTTATTCAAATATATCAAATAAAAAGTCATGTTTCAAAAACGTTTAATGATAAATCGAATCATAACAAAACATATAATATTTTTCATACTTCTTGAATAAAATGAATGGTCAAAGTCAACTATGACTATATTTTAAAAATAGAGGGAGTAATACTATTTACGGCATGTGATTCACCATAATTAAAGGTCTACCTATGATCTCGATCATACTATTTACAGTGGGCAATCTAACTGTTGCCAAAATTAGTAAAAAGATCAAGTATGGTTTGCCATACTTTTAGCAGTCAACACACAACCAAAAAGTTCCCTATATATAGCGTGTCTAAGCTTATTAGCATGACAAGATTAGGCACAAACAAACCAATCAATGTACGTGGTATATATATACACAATCTCGTGCACAGTTAATGATCTTCGGATCAAACAACGAAGAATTCTCATCACAGCACCTTTTTAGCCTTGCAATATGAACATCTCTGTTCCTTTCTTCCTCATGTCAAAAAGTTCCTTATTATTTCTTCAGCGATCGATGACGGCCTCTTAACCTGCTGACGATATAGTAACCGATACATGTAAGAGATATAGCCTGAATAATCCTAAGGTGAATAACACCTTATGCGTTGCAACTTTCTCAGCGAACCCCGAGAGTCGTCAGGCAGACATCCACGGTCTTGCTCTGATTTCAGCAAATTTGCTCAAATCGGACGTGACGAGCGTGGAATCCAAGATGAATGAGCTTAATGAGAAAGAAACAGCTGTGTCTCCTACAAAGTCTTGTTTGGAGGCATGCATAGGAGTGTTCAAAAGCTCATTCAACGATCTCGACGAGTCCATCGAAGCGATCAGGGATAGAAGGTTCAAGGATGCAAAGGTATCTATGAGCGCCACGATTGACGCTCCAGTCACTTGTGAGTATGAATTCAAGGAACAGGGATTAGAGGCACCCATGAAGCAGCAGCTGTATCATCAGGCCATTATCACCCTCGCCATTATTTCCCTCCTTTAATTTCATAAGTAACTGTAATTATTTCATGCTTATAGCACGCGAAATATAAGGACCCTTTATATCATATACTCTCCTTTTTTTTTAAATTATTGTCGCCGTTGACTGTGACCGTCAATTTTGATCATTCGTCTTATTAAAAAAAATTGAGCAATATCAAATATTTTGTTATGATTCGATTTATCACTAAAAATTCTTTTAGACATAATTTTTAATTTATACGTTTAAGTAAATTTTTCGAATAAGACGAGTGATCAAAGTTGATGGTCGGTGACAATAATTTAAAAAGGAGAAAGTATATATATTTGAAATACAAGCTAGCTGTGTGGAGGCTGCTACCCGGATTGTGGGAGGCTAATCACGTTACCACTTCCACCAGAGGGAGGAGAGATGTCCAATCTATCTCTCACTGCCAGCAATAGTGGGAGGAAAGGTTCCATCTCACTAACGTTGCCCGTTGCCACTCGTCAGAGAGAGAGAGAGAGGACAAAAGGGCAGGAGATTGATAATTAGTTTTTGATGAAATGTCTAATTGTCCCTTCAGGTCAGTATGTATTCAGTGCACAGATGACAATAGTACCCTAAAAAAATGGATGGCAAGATCTGATTCTTACTCTTAAGATTAGTAAAAGAATTCGTTTCGATAATTTTGTGATCTTTAAACTTTAACTTTGATTATAGTATTTATAAAAATATTTACTAAAAATTAATATATACATACTTTATAAAAATATTCTTAAAACAAATCTATTAATATGATAACTACCAATAGTTTAAAAGATTCCTTTACCAACATGGGCGTTTGGAACTCGGACACCGGAGTGGTAAACTGCTTTCATTGCAGTTGCAGAGCTGTCATTTTCCTTCTCGGTCCAAAAGCAACGCGTTTATTACAAGTCAACCCCGCTGCCTTTTGTGATTCTTTCCTCCGCCTACATCCACGGCGTGGTGTCCTCTCCTGCCCTGTTCAAGATTCATTCTTTCTTGTTGCTTCTCTCTTGCCAGTCCGATCCAGTTTGTTTGTACAGTTGGGAGGTGGCCAAGATCTCCTGGTGCTGACCTTGGAAAGGTCGGTTGGGTGGTGGAAAGATTGGAATTTGGTTTCGCATCGTGCGGATTTGAGGGCAATTGAAGTCCCGGTTTGTGGTAGCCTAGGTTTCAATCCGGCCACTGTCTGGTGTAGTTTTGGGGAAGATTTTGTTTTGGAGTTCTGTTTTTGGGAAGATTTCATTTCGAATTGATCGGGAAGGAGGTAAACTCTGTGCTGTGCACATGGTAGAGGAGGTGCGCGGTTGACAAGCAGGGAGAGAGATGGCGGGGACGGAGGCCATGGATGGAGGGAGCACCTGGGAGGACATGATGAGGAGGATTCTCCCTCCTGGCACTCCCATCCCCGAGGCGCCAGCCAACCTCGACTACTCCATCGCCCTCGAGTACGACGGCCCGCCGGTGCCCTACGAGCTCCCGAGGGTGGACCCGGTGGAATTCTCATCGATCCCCACGGCCGAGCCCGTGTCTGGTCCCCAGATGCTTGGCAACGGAGGGCTACCGGTGGCGCCTGTTGTTGACCCTATTCGCCTCCCGGTGTCTAGGGTCGCCCGCTGTGCAGATCCAGTGTCCACGCAGGTTGGGGGCAGCTCAGAGTCGGTCAATTCAGTCTTGCAGAATGAGGAGTTCGATGACGAAGATGATTCCCGCTCACAGTCCCATGGTTCAGCGCAGAGTTCACCGGGGCCACAGAACAGGGCTGAAATGCAGGATGGGAGGAGAGCTCCGGTGGTTACCTTTGGGTTCACGCCGGATAGCAAGTATGAGAGCAAGGAGTTTGAAGAGATGTCTGAGCAATATGTTGCAGTCACAAAAAAGGAAAAGAAGAGAAGGGCATGCTATCGTTGTGGGAAGAGGAAATGGGAGAGCAAGGAATCGTGTCTCGTCTGTGATGCAAGGTACTGCAGCTACTGTGTGCTTAGGATGATGGGATCAATGCCAGAAGGACGCAAATGTGTCACTTGCATAGGCCAACCAATTGATGAGTCGAAGAGGTCAAAGCTAGGAAAGAACTCGAGGACGCTTTCACGGTTGCTAAGCCCATTGGAAGTCAGGCAAATCTTGAAAGCTGAGAAGGAGTGCCAAGCAAATCAGCTTCGGCCTGAGCAACTTATTGTTAATGGTTGTCCGTTGAGGCCAGAAGAGTTGACGGAGCTGGTCAGTTGTACACGGCCTCCTCAGAAGCTGAAGCCTGGAAAATACTGGTATGACAAGGAGTCAGGCTTGTGGGGAAAGGTAAATCAACTACAAGTATAACAGCAAATCTTTTTTATAAATTTTTTGGTGAATTTCTACTGATGAAGCTGCACGTTTATGTTAGGAAGGAGAAAAGCCAGACAGGATTATAAGCTCTAACCTCAACTTTTCTGGGAAGCTTCAAGCCAATGCTAGTAATGGCAACACCCAAGTTTATATGAATGGGAGGGAAATAACAAAGATTGAGCTGAAAATTCTAAAGGTACCAATTTATCTATGTATTTGGCTCTAGAAATAGAATAATTTGTTGGTATTGGCCAAAAATGCTAGTAGGAGGGAAATTGTCAGGGAGACCAGCTGTTGTTGAGTCTCTTCACCCAAACTTTATTTATATGTTACAATATTATATAGTGACCAAACTATTCGTGGCATTGACTTTTAATTTTCACTTTTGGCTGTATGTAGCAGCACATGCAATTTTTTTTTTCCTTGAGAAATCTGGCTACGAGCGCAACTTACACGAACTTCTCATTATTACTGTAACCAAATTGCTTTACGTTACACTTGTTTCTAGTTATACTGTCCATTTTACATAATGCGAGGGCTGACAATAGGTTGCCCGAAAGCATTTCAAGGAAATAATTTTTCAAGTCATAGATAATTTGGGAAATCACAACGCCAGACAAAGAAATGAATAATGATGACAGAATTCTTTGGTGCATAAATGGACTCTGATATCATCTGACGAGAGCCAGTTTGTCTCTTAAATCAGTGGTTTACTTCTACTATATGAGTTGACATGAAACATGCATTTTCTGCCCTTCTTTTTGAAAGTATTAAAATTATATACTCTGCTATTTAAGTAATGATATCTATGATTTAGAAAGATTCAGACTCATTGATTACTAACATACTTCGACACAAATGTAAATCATGAACCTTTTTTGGTGTAAAATGATCATCCTTTATAAATACCAAAAAATAATCAAGCGGTATCTCACTTTTTATATGCTTCAGATTTCATCAAAATAAAAAGTTTTCCTTAATGCAACGCTTCGGTTTCTGGATAACGTGCTATAAAAGGGACATTCCCTGTTGCTGTTGTCAAGGACTAGCGAGTGGTAACTGGGAACCTAACGCAAACGGTTGATGCTTTATCTTAGCTAAAATTGGGCCCATCAATCAATAACTAATATTTTTTGCTGGAGAGGCAAGAGGGCCATCATAAATTAGCCCTTTTTTTCACATCTTTTCTATTATGTGCAGGTTGCAAATGTTCAGTGCCCCCGTGATACTCATTTTTGGGTTTATGATGATGGTCGTTACGAGGAAGAAGGACAAAACAACATCAAAGGAAAAATATGGGAGTCAGTATGTATCTTATTTGAAAAGAAATCACACAACTCTGTAATTTATTTGAAAATTTAAGACAGGTAAATTCCCAACAATTTTTTTTTTCTTTTGTGGGCAGGCTTTGACACGTTTTGCATGCGCATTGTTTTCACTACCGGTGCCTCCTGGGACTTCTAATGGAACCAGAGATGAAGTTCCCTATTCTGCACGAACTGTCCCTGATTACTTGGACCAGAAAAGAATCCAAAAGCTGCTGCTTCTTGGACCGCCTGGTGCTGGTACAAGCACTATATTCAAGCAGGTACGAACTGATTCCATTCCTTTATGCCTTTTATCACAATTCTGTGATGTAAGTTTCCAACTGACCCTGAGTGAAAGATTGAAATAATATTATATAGTAATTTATATACGAGAGCTCGAAGGCATTTGATCAGTAGTGACTACCTTAACAGACTAGTTATGTTTATTGCTGTTTTGACAGTACAGAGATTAGCCATGTTGCTTCCTTATTTCAAGTCTGGACACTGATGTTTAAATATTAGTGCCTCTGTGCATGCCTAAACGTGCACCACATTCTATCCACATGGACCAACACACCTAAAGTGCCACTGTACCAATGACTCATACTTATATGCCTACTGAAGAGATTCACGAAGCCTGATTTCCGCAAATGATGGGCACATCATGCTCCATTGCGGTCCACAGGCACTTGAAGTTTCTGGAAGATTACTAGGGAACCTCAGTTAGACACCTGGGCCTGGTCCCAAGGATTGGACCCAGGTGGATAGTGTGCACACCTGCAACGCTACCACCACAGCACGAGCATGTTCTTAGCTATATTGACTCCTATTGTGTAATCATCAGTATTATATCCTGTAAGCAGAAAATAAAAAGTATCTGTCAATGTTAACTGTTTGATTTCATACCCTGCACTATTTCATGTGTTTTTCATTGTGATGTTTTTGTGTATATTAGGCTAAGTATCTGTACGGGACTAGGTTCACCCAAGATGAACTTGAAGGCATCAAATTGATGATCCAAAGCAATATGTTTAAGTATCTTGGGATTTTGCTAGAGGGGCGTGAACGCTTTGAGGAAGAAGCTTTATCTAGATTGAATCACAGAAGTTCAGAGGATGAAGAAACACAGCACGGTAATATGGTCAAGTCATTTGCTCCACTGTTGCTTTTTTCTTCAGACATGTGATGCAATATTGTTGGGTTTTGCCTTTTTCTGATGCAGATGAAAATGAAGCCGATGGCTCAAACTCATGCATCTACTCAATAAATGCAAGGCTGAAGAAATTTTCAGATTGGCTTTTGGATATTATTGCAATGGGTGATCTAGATGCATTCTTCCCTGCTGCAACACGGGAATATGCACCATTCGTTGATGAGATGTGGAAGGATCCAGCCATACAAGCGACATATAAAAGGAAGGAAGAATTGCATTTTCTCCCCAATGTGGCGGAATATTTTTTGAGCAGGGTACTTTGGTCAATCTATTGGAACAATGTGTAGCTGAACTTTTCGTTTCAAGCTAATGTTTTGAATAATTGATCTGGTTCTTGGCATATCCTTGTTACCTGCAGGCCATGGAGATATCAAGCAATGAGTATGAACCTTCAGAGAAAGATGTGATCTTTGCGGAAGGTGTAACACAAGGAAATGGGCTGGCCTTCATTGAGTTCACCCTTGATGATCGCAGCCCAATGTCTGAACCTTATATAGACAATCTTGAGCCACATTCCCAGCCTCTCACCAAGTAATCTCCTTTCCTTCTCTCAGACACGAAATCTGCTAATTTCCTTCTGGATGTGTATAAAGGTGAATCCAATTCATTTGCTAAAATTGCTGTATTCTTTCTCCTCAGATATCAGCTGATTAGAGTTAGTGCAAAGGGCATGAATGATGGCTGTAAATGGGTGGAAATGTTTGAGGATGTCCGCATGGTGATATTCTGCATAGCACTCAGCGACTATGACCAGTTGGGACCCCCTGTAAATGGCAGCAATAAGCCTCTTCTGAACAAGATGATGCAAAGCAAAGAGTTATTTGAGGCAACAATCAGGTATGTTAATATTGAGATTACATTTAGAACATAGTACATAAATCTATGGAGCATTACTGCCCTTGTGTCCTCTGCTTTTCAACTCCATGGTATCTTTGTGGTAACAACAGTGGTTTCAGTTTACTAGTTGGGAGGAATCTTGTGGTAATGCCAAATCATTATTGCTTGATACCTAGATAATTATCAGTGGAATGTTGAACTAAAGGTTTTGAACTCTATTTGACCAGGCAACCTTGCTTCTGTGATACACCTTTTGTTCTTGTTCTCAACAAATATGACCTTTTTGAGGAGAAGATCAACCGTGCCCCTCTTTCAACCTGTGAGTGGTTCAACGACTTCTGCCCAGTTCGGACTCACAACAACAATCAGTCTCTGGCCCAGCAGGCGTACTACTACATTGCAATGAAGTTCAAGGATCTATATTATGCACAGACAAATCGGAAGCTTTTTGTGTGGCAGGCGCGTGCACGGGAACGTCAGACGGTCGATGAAGCCTTCAAATACATAAGGGAGGTTCTCAAGTGGGAAGATGAGAAGGATGAGAACTACTACCAGGATGAATCATTCTACAGCACCACTGAAATGAGCTCCTCCCCATTTATAAGAGCGGAATGAAACAACAATTTTGGCTTGTATCTTCTTTGCCCTCAATTCAAACTGAAGAGATCAACGGGTGTATATTATTCTACAGCTTGTTTAGATTGTAATTGGGTGCCTATCTCAAGAGATCAGAATATGTTGTCTCGCTGTGTGTACTATTTTTTTTTTACTAACAAAAAATACAAAAAGGAAAAGAAATATCTGCGTGTGATTTTGTGAAAAGAATGCCATCATGATTATTGCAGATTGCTGCGCATCGTTGAGACATCAGAATAAGTCGGTTTTGTTGTTGCGCTGTGCCTGCTATTTTTACTATTGAAAGGGATACATTTCAAAATAAGAAACAAGCGATAGCTCAATGTAATATAGCAAAGCATGAGTGAGATATTTTTAAGACTGCAGAACTCTGATTAACAAGTTGCACTTTTTGCTGTTCTGGAGAATGAACTGCAAGCACTCGATTCCTGAAATCCCACAAGAACATGCTCAATTGCTCATTCCAATCTAGTTTCTCAACAGATTTGCTTCCACTTTGGAACGATAACAAACTAAAATTGTCTTGAAACTAACAGGTACGTTCTGCTACAACGTAACACAGTTGCCAAGTGCACGGAAAGACATCTCCTAGAACCCATATCCTGAACACAGAAGGAAACAACTTATTGAACCCATATCAGTTGACGAACAGAAGTTGTTGAACCGTCTAATATATACCTGAGGCGCCCATTGGGTTTGCAGCAGGTGCTTGTTCAGGCTCGTTGATGTCAACAACAACAGCATCAGAGGTGATGAAAGTTTTCGCAACGGATGCAGCATGCTCCAAGCAGCACCTCACAACCTATTATTGCAAAAGCAAATTCATGAGTTTGATGTTGAACAATTTGGGCCCAGAAAACTCTATTTCCTTAATTGAAAAAAAATAGTTAAAAAAAAGCTCAAACAGATGAATCAATGAAGCAGCACAGATATTGGTTCTGTAGTCATGATAAAGATAGTTTTCGTTCTGTAGACATACCTTGGTTGGATGAATAATACTAGCAGCCATTAGATCCTCATATTTCCCTGTAGCTGCACTGTAACCATACCTGAAATTTCCATTGGCAAGAACCTGAATGTGGCAAATAAATTGTTAAAATATTAAAGCACAAACTGCCGAACTATTAATTCATATACATGAGGCAAAAAAACCAATTGAGTACAAACCTTTTCAATTAGCACACTACCATTAACACCAGCATTTTTTGCAATCAATTTAAGTGGATAGCTCAAGGATTTCCTCACAATTTCAGCACCGATCTCGAAAAGGAGAAAAAAGAAATATAAGTTAAAATACAGAAAGACAAGGCACCTCACCCAAGCATAACGTGAAACAATGGACTTTGGAAAGAGGATCTCATATTGTCTCCTACCTTCTGCTCATCGTTCTCAAGGGTCTCTATAATGGCATCAACTTTTGATGCAAGCCTTAAAAGGGTACAACCACCACCAACAACAATACCTTCCTCAACTGCTGCCTGGAATTTTTTAAAAAGATGCCAGATAATAAACACTGAATATAAATATTATATGTGAATGCTTGTATAATCAGCATAGACTAACATTGCATGGTTAAGCTAGGGGACTGATGCCAGAAATCAAATCGAAGCAAAACATGACACTTACCTTTGTTGCATTCAGAGCATCTTCAACCCTCAGCTTCTTTTCCTTAAGCTCAGTTTCTGTCTGTGCTCCTACCTACAAAGCAAGAACTGTAATTTGTAATAGTTCTCTTTTGCGAGGACATATTAATACATCAAGGTCTGTCTGCCAGTGCAGACCAACAAACCAGAAGGTAGCTAAGGTTCAAAATCAGGTTACCTGAATGACAGTAACGCCACCAGAGAGTTTAGCTATCCTCTCGCTCAACTTTTCTCTCTCATATTCTTGTTCAGTAGACTGAAAATTAATGTTACGGTAAAACATAAGTATAACATCCTATGCAAATAGGATTTATGAAAACATGGAAGATAAATAAGTGCAAGTTGTATGTATTGGCAAGTCAAGGTTGGCCAAAGAGAGTTGCTATATCAGAGTAGAACAATGAGAAAAGCTAGAATGAAGATGATTTGACCAATATGAGAGGAAAAGTTCAAAGTTTTCAGCAACACAAACCTGAATCTGGTTCTTGATTTGTGCCACCCTTGTGCTTACTTCCCTCTGTGTAGTCCCATCTCCAACAATTGTTGATGAATCCTTCGTAACCACAACCTTGGCAGCTGTTCCTAGGACCTCTTTGTCTGCCTTATCTAGTGACAAGCCAACTTCTTCTCTAATGACAGTTCCTACACGAAGAATGATAAACGTAAGTGATCAACAGTAAAAAAAAATCAAAATCATAACTGAAGATGGATTTAACCTCAAGTGAGAGTAGCAATGTCATCCAGGTATTGACTCTTGCGCTCTCCAAAACCAGGGGCTTTGATAGCTGCAATCTTCAATGCACCTCTCAGCCTATTAACCACAAGGGTTGCGGAGAGCTTCCTGTTCTATATCTTCAGCAACTATTAAAATTGGATATCCACCTCTAATAGCATCCTCCAGAATAGTGATAAGATCTCTGACATTGTTTATTTTCTTGTCCACTAGGAGCAGCTGGATAGTAGAATTAAAACAAGCTTAGTATACATAGTCATAGAGATTGCTATTACTAGATACTATTGTACGAAGTTTTCAGAACAGGGCTAAGGGGCATCCTACCTTGCAATTTTCATATTCCACCGACATTTTTTCACTGTCAGTTACAAAGTAGGGAGAAATGTAGCCGCGATCAAACTGCATTCCCTCAACCACATAGAGGCTATTTTCAGCACTCTTTCCTTCTTCAAGAGTTACCACCCCCTGGCGTCCAACCTTGCTCATGGCCTTAGCTATCATATTCCCAACTTCATAGTTATTTCCAGCACTTACTGCAGCAACATCAGCAAGCTCGCTATCCTCAACCTGTGATGGCGGTCCAATGTGTATTGTATTATAGTGAAATTTCAATTTCAACAGGAAAAGATTCATGATGATGACACATCATAAACCTTTAAGGATAACTGGGGAAATGATAGAAATGAAAATAAAAATATTTGCATGCACCATTCCAAACTGAAAAAATATGATGATCTCATATCAAATATCCAAAGCTCTAAGCTTACTAATGCACATTTGAGTCCATATACAGATCTATTATATAGGAAGGCAAGCATGCATATACATCAACTCCGTACTATGTAGATGTACCATAACATAGATGTGGTGTCTTATGTACTGTGTTGAGGGTTAGTTAGCCATCCTCCAGTTTATATAAGCAAAACATTGGAGTACATCAGGTGTCCCACTGCCTGGAGAATGCTATGGTAAACATAAATATAGTTTCAGAAGAAGAGAGAAGGGATGATAAACTAGACGTTACCTCCTTTGACATCTTTTGAAGTTCGCTCACTAGTGCATTGGCTGTTTTCTCGATACCTCTGGTGATCTGTACTGGATTTGCTCCAGCGACCTGGGGAAAACAACGAGCTTTAATAAGTGAGAGTGAAACATAAATAGCAAGATATCTTCAAAAAAAAAGCAAGACATGACCGTTGTACCTTAACACCCTCAGTAATCATCCCTTGAGCAAGGACGACCGAAGTGGTTGTCCCGTCACCAGCCAAATCATTTGTCTTGGCAGCAGCTTGCCGAACCAGTTTAGCACCAATATTTTCGATAGGGTCTCAAGCTCAACCTGGAGCATGGATAGCATTTTTATAGCTGCAGTATGAAGAAATGATGGTAAAGAAGATGAAGAAAGTATGGACCTCCTTTGCCACGGTGACACCATCGTTGACGATTTTAGGTGACCCATACTTGCTCTCGAGGACTACATTTCGACCTTTTGGGCCTAGAGTAACTCCAACGAGATCTGCAAGCTTATTAACTCCATTCTGAGGCAGAAAAAGGTGAAATCTTGAGAAAGCAGATCAATGGCAAGATGAGTGAGTATGGGTGTTAGAAAAGTGACTGACTTGCAGTTTCCTGATAGCCGAGCCATCTTTGTTGAAGTACAACTCCTTGGCTGCATGCACTCTGAAACTCAATTTGTTCTTGGTCTTGGTGGGAAAGGCAGTAGTAGCAGTAGCAGGTGCAGCAACCTTGAGCCTGTATGTAGATGACAAAGCCATGATCCTGCTTTTACTGCAGCAAAATTGACAGTTTGATTGAGCATTCTCTGCCTCGCGGAACAATAGGTACTTTTAGTATAAGACGCGCATAGAGAAGAAAATAAATCTAAGGCATGATCAATACAAGCAGGGAGTCGGTGTGCGAAAATCAAATTGAACGAGTGCAGAAATTGAAGAAAACACTCATGTAGTAATACTGCTGGTGAATGATGTGATCTGGGGCCTAGTACACATCGATCAGGCAGAGGGGGTTACCTCCGGGAGTAGCGGCTAGGGTTTGGAGAGGGAGAGGGAGGAAGGCCGGGAGGACGGAGAGGAGGGAGGGAGAGGACCGTGCCAAATGCCAAAAGGGGAGGGGGGGAAGGAAGGAGGAAAAAGAAAAGAAACGGAAAAACAAACCTGACAAATCTGGCCCAGCCCAACTCAGGAGGAAAGCAAACGATACCTTAGCTTAGAGCATCGCCAAACAAGTGAACCCTTGCCGCGCCGCCGCCGCCTCCCTTGTTCCGACCCCGGCTCCGACTCGCCGCCTCTGCTTCTCCCCTCGGGCAGGAGGAAGATGAGCCGCAGCCTGGGAATCCCGGTGAAGCTGATGCACGAGGCGGCGGGGCACGTGGTCACGGTGGAGCTCAAGACCGGCGAGGTGTACCGCGGCTCCATGGTGGAGTGCGAGGACAACTGGAACTGCCAACTCGAGAATATCACCTTCACGGCGAAGGTACTCTCCTACCTCGATCCTGCTCATTCTCAGTATCCATCCATCGCTTATCTTAGAAGTGTAAGTCCTTCTTCCTCGCAGGATGGCAAGGTGTCGCAGCTCGAGCACGTCTTCATCAGGGGTAGCAGGGTCAGGTTCATCATCATACCCGACATGCTCAAGAATGCCCCCATGTTCAAGCGCCTCGAGGCTAGAATCAGGGGTAAAAGCTCAGCTATTGGGGTCGGCCGTGGCCGTGCGGTTGCCATGCGTGCCCGGGTAGCCATACCTTACTTTCTCACAGTTTATTACTACTTTCTTTGCTCAAAGGATTTGAGTTACTAACTTAATAGAAAACATTCACACTTCCAACCTTGCGATCTCCTCATTGATAGCAGCTGAATCATGTTTGGCTTGCATTTGTATAAGTGAAAATAAAAAAGAAAGAGGAAACTACCGTTTTGTTTTCACCTATAGATCTTGGGATCTTCTTCAACAGAACCCAAAAAAGGAAGAATTATCAGTATACACAGTGTACGCGGCCATCTTATCAGTGCCCCTGAACTTGATAAGAATGCATACAAATTATAAAATATATTGTAACACAGCTACTTCATTATATACATACACATAATACTGCATATTTTCACCAATTTAGACTTCCAGAGCGCATAGCGTAGAAATTGTCGCTGATACTTGTTATTCATTTTTCCCTCCACTGTTTATTGCCATCAATGTATATGGAGAATCTGAAATATTATGGGAGCGTAAGTTTTAGAGTGTCTGCTTTATTTAAAATGTCCAACCACAATCTGCGGTGGTCTTCTTTGTACTTCCATGTCTTCTGTTAACACACAATGTTTTTTTGAGCATTTGTTCTTCTAACCTTTTTCTTTTGTTTGCATACCTGTTGTAGGCTGCTACTGGTCGTGGCGGCGCTCCCGTTGGACGTGGTGCACCACCTGTGAGGAGGTAGTTATCGACATGATCGTGCTGAGTGCACTGTTTATCAGGCAAATGAAGCTTCGCATTTTGCTTGGGCAGCCATGTTGTAAACTCTCTTATGTGGTTTC
Organism: Oropetium thomaeum; assembly: GCA_001182835.1. Lineage (NCBI taxonomy): Eukaryota > Viridiplantae > Streptophyta > Magnoliopsida > Poales > Poaceae > Oropetium > Oropetium thomaeum. The sequence continues at coordinate 64,382 of LFJQ01000125.1, read as the reverse complement.
TCCAGTAGTCTGTTTAGAGAATGGGTGTGCGCCTTTTGGTACGTTTGACCCACTTTCGAGTATGGTGTGGCGTTAGTTTCTCCTTGTTGGAGTAGTTTCAAGGATTAGCGAGGGTGTTAGAGTAGATTCCTGATTGACTCAAATTTCCCTAACTTGCTGCTATTTTTTTAGTATGAGTTTAAATGTGACCGGTTAGCGCCAGCCTCTCATGCCTGTTGATCTCCGTTACTCCACATATTTTTTTCGTTTCTCTGTCAGAAGTCACAATGGTCTTCACAATCAACAGAAGGCACCAAACAATATGTACAGGATCGAATAGAACAGATGAGGTTGGAGGGGCAGACCACGCCAGTAAGGCCTTCTTGTGTCCAACTAGTTTATTTTCCACTTCCATTACGTGGATCGAGCGAACACAAACACACACTCTGCTCTGATGAGATGTTGCATTAACTTCTCTTGACAAAAGATATCATACTTCCTTGAGATTCTTGAGAAAATAAAATAAAACTAAAGCTAGAAACGATACCAAAAGATATCTGCACCCAACGCTTTGTCAACTTAAAAATGTAATGTAACCACACGTACGTGTTAACTGACATTCAAATTGTAGATTAGGCCATTGTACTAAACAATGCAGAAACAAGGTAGCGGTATAGTACATGTGTTACAGTTTCAGGCTTTCATTGTTCCAGTGTGGCTACTCAAACAGAAGTGGCTTCCATGTTGGGAAAATATAAACGTGCAGTTGCTTTTCTCTAGTTCTCCGAGCTCAAGGAAGCTTCACCGCTAGATTCACTTTCATCTTGGACACGCTTCATCTCGTATGCCCATTCTAATCCAGAGCAGTAATGGAGGGGAGGATTGAACCTGTGGTCATTCATCTCAGGAGGTAGGAATGCACCATTCTCAACCAGGAACCTGACAGCTCTCTTGTTCCTTTCTTTGGCAGCAATGTGTAGAGGTGTCCCTGGATAAACCCAAAAGATAACATGAGACTCCAACAAGGAGAAACTAAATCCACTAATGCTATTATTTTGTTAGCATCACTTCTTCTTCTTCTTCTTAATAATAATAATAATAATAATAATAATAATAATAATAATATCATCCAACAGAGATGTAGAAGCATAGAATTGAATCAAGCTTTGGCACTGTACAGCAGATACTATGGCAGACATGGATGAAAATCAGGCAGTGTCCATTTTTATAAATACATGAAGTATCTGACCTGATAGAAGGAAATGCATTACTACTAATAACTACATGGAAGGGGACTAACATCCGCAAGCTAAATTAGACGGCACATGATGGAAAGAATGTGCAGGTACAAACTTAAGCCTACAAAACATGCAACAACTCAAGAGTGGAAGTATCAACTTACAGCCACAAGCACCCTTTGTTCGAGCATCAATATTTGCACCACGCTCCAGTAATTCATCCATGATCTTAACATGCCCACCCTGAGCAGCCAGATGGAGTGCAGTAGCACCAGGTGTTTTGGGTCCCCATGCAGGAGCATTCACGTCCATCCCTTCATCCAGGAGACGTCGAACCTATCGCGAAAAGTAAGACAATATTTATCATTCTAGATAGAACTTGAAGCCCTTTCGTTCGATTTGAACCCTGCTGCAATAATTCATCTATCTAATGCATTATTGCCAATCGATAATATAAATAATAGGGTTGCTGAATGAGAACAGATGAATGTAGTTTAATGAAGCTAAGAGGAGCGAGAAATCAGGATCAAGAGAGTGAATATGTCATACAAGGTCACAAGATTACAATTACATATGGAATACCCTAGCTACAGAGAAACAATAATGAATATCACATGTGTTGCAATCTGTACCTGTAGACTGCTGAAATCTAACATGTTTCTGTAATTCCAGTCTCCACATATTTCACATTATTATTACACTAGAGTTGACCCGTCATAGTTTTGCTTTGATTTGATAGAAAACATATATATATATATATATATATATATATATATATATATATATATATTATTGCTATTTCCATATAGTGCTGAGAATGTTTTCGCAGGCACTAAATCATTATTTGTTAAGCGGGCACACAAGAAGACTGATAAAGTCTGGACCAACTAGTTTTGCACAGAAAGGAAACGAAGAAGGGTACCTGCTTGAGGTCTCCCTTGCGGGCGGCCACATGGAGCGGGCTCCAGCCGCGGTCATCAGCGTCAGGGCTGCTTCGGAGGCGACCCATGCTGAGCGACCTATGCACCTGCACCATGCTAGACTTGGGCGTGGGGGTGTTGGGGGCTTCAGATCCAAACAATTAAGTAGGGAAAGAGGGAGGACCGGAGGAGTCGGGATCGGAATCGGAATCGGAAATTGGAAGCAGCAGCAGCGGGGAACGAAGGGGAAATTAGCGGGAGGAGGTGTAGTTGCCCATGCCGAAGGGAGCGAAGGGATTCAAGCCAGGGCCAAGCACGCGGAGGTTCTTGTGGAGCATCGGTGACGAGGACGATAGGCGGTGCGGGGCGTACAGCATAGCGCGTGGTCGACGAGCAGATCAGAGGAAGGAGTTGGGGATCATAGCTACGATCCGCATCCGCTCGAGTTTGGGAGGGAGAGGCGATGAACGAACGAACCCTTGTTTTTATCTCGGAAGAACAAGAGGAAGATTGGAGAAGGCCAGGGAAAGGGATGAAGACGAGGACGACCCCAACGAGTCTTTTTGAAAATGCCCACAGGTAGAAATGCCCCTTAGCCGTAATGGCCATGTAGAGTTGTATGTTGTTAAAATATCCATCAAGATTTGTGTTTATTTTTAATATATTCATATAATTTATTTTTATTTGCTATAATTATTGTCCATTTATCTGAATATCAGATCTGACCAAAATGCTCGTAGATCTTCTTTTGTTAACTCTCTCGCTCGCCTCTCACACTAGGCTGTCTTTCTCTCTCTTTGCTACTCCTTACCGTAGAACTAATTCAATATTAATTAAGCCATTAAATTTCAAAATTATAATTTATTATATTAATAAACTGCGTTGACATTTTTTGTTTTGTCCATGTTGTCAAGAATAATAGGAAAATGACAGCATTTAATCGGAAAAAAATCAGAAAAAATAGCACACTGACATGATGCACATCCTTAGTCAAGCATAGTTTGAGCATTATATTATGACATAGTTTTAATAGCGAAGGTTGTCACATAAGATCACAATCATTTATCATACATATAATAAAAAGACAACTTGCAACATAAACATAGAAGTTCACTCAGTCCTCTTTTTTTTCAGAATCAATTTTCTGATAGCCCTCTTCTTTGGAGTGCTTAATCGGAGTGGAATTAGCCTCAATAGGCTGCAAGGAAGTGCCTTCTTCCATCAACGTAGCAAGGCGCCTACATAACATATACTAGCATGTTTCATGTGGGATTTTTTAGAACTATTGAATTAATATTGTTAAAAAGATAAGTTGTATATCTTCTTGTCACTATACTAGGACTGTTTTGTAGAATTGCTTCACTTGTACTTGTGTTGTTGTCCCTTTTAGGTGTTGAAAATATAGTTAGCGCCTCACCTTGAGTAGGGAACCAATTTTAAGATTTGCTCTTCCTTGATCTTCTCTTCCTACATGATTAACATAGCACAATTATAAATTGAAGTGGATAAACAAGGACTTCAAACGAGTTAAACTTCATATATTAAATACTTGTCTTTTCTTTGTTTCATTGTTGGAATATTTGTAGCTAGTCTGTCTGTGGCCCTGCTCCACCAACATCAGCAGCGGCACCACCCACGCCACCAGCATCAACAGCAGCACCACCCACACACCAAAATCAGCAGCACCGCCGCCACTACCACCACCATCAGCGAATGCAGCAGCTGCTGCCGCTGCCTTGACGGCAGCTGCAGCCCTCTCATCCTCATCCTTAAATCCCAAAAGCTCATACAACTGGTCATCACTAGCAACCTTTGACCTCCCTTCCTCGTCAACCTCCTCAATAATTTGTAAAGCATCCCAATTAACATCACCAACTGGTGGTACTGTCATCACACCCACCTAGATATCATTTGCATGTATGTCTAGTTCAAATGGCACAATACTAAGCCTACAAAATAAAAATAAAATCCATTATATAATTCACTGTCATGAATTACTTAAAAAAACTAAAAATCAAAATATAAAAAATGCAAACAAAAACCATTATACTTACTCTGCATCAGGATCATGTTCTTGCTCTACATTCTCGACCTCCATGCCACCCCCTCTACTTTCTCTCTATCAAGCTCCATTCCACGTCCTAAGGTGCAAAAATATTTCAATACTTGAAGGTAAATTCAATGGAAAATACAAGCAAAACTCAACATTCGATCCTATGATGGGCAAGCAAAACATACAATGTGCTCTCACCTAGCTCGTGCGCCGTCAAGCTCCTCGGGCGGGAATAGCCTGTGCGGGTCGAACTCATCGTGGTGGTACAACAAGTAGCCGAATGCAGCAGCTGCGGCGGAGAGATAACCGGCAGTAGTGCTCACGGTAGCAGGTGCGGTCGTTGCTTTGGAGACGACCTCGGCAAGCTCGGATTCTACACCGCGCACGTGGCTGTAGCAGCAGCCCTGCAGCCCTGATTGGCGCCTCTAGATGCGGCCTCCGCGCCGCTTTGCTACCTGCACCGCATGGAGAAGGAGTGAAATCGGTGCAGTGAAAGTTGCCTAGAGGGGGGGGGGGGTGAATAGGTAATAAATAATTTTCCTGCGAAACACCACTCAGCAATCTGAATCAGTCTCCCGGACTTCCGATAAAATGCCAGATATCCGATGCGTCGGAATTCTCATAAAGGGCTGGAACTCCGGCAAAAACCTGGTAAATGCAGAATTCACAAACTGGTCAGGTATTTGAAAAACTATTTGTCGATGTTCGTTACTGTCGACTAGTAAATTTATCGCGGGGGGTATGTTTTAAGGCTTCGATGGTTCGCGAGCGGACACAAGGATTTATACTGGTTCGGGCAACGATGCCCTACGTCCAGTTTTCGTGCTGCTTGTATTACTCGCGACAGAAATTACAATGGGGGGTTACAAGCGGAGGAGAAAGCGCGGGTGCTTCCTGCCTCTAAGAATGCTTGCGGGTGTTGTAAGCTGGAGAGTGTTTGTTCGTGTCTTTGGAAGCTCCTAAGCTTGTGGTTCTTGAAGACTTGTCCTTCTTCTTTGATCTCCCTCCCCTTTTATACGGTGGTGTGAGGAGGGCCGGTTCCGTGAGGTTGACAGCAGCCGTACTCTGGTTAGGCCGGGCCGTGATGGCAACGCCTTTGGAGCGGTCTCGCCGTTCCTGTTCGATGGAGTGGCCTTGTGCTGTCGTTCGGTGAGGTTCCATCCGTATGGAGGAGACGTCACTGTAGGAGCCGGCTTGATGATGCCGTGGTGATGGCCGTCGCTCCGGGGCGTCCTATTGCACAGGACGATGAGTCTCTGACAGCGGGTTGTTGGAGCGACGCCCATCCCGTGGACGGTGCACATCGTGCGCATTTAACGTCCACTTGCCCGGGTTGGCAGGCGGCTCTACCTGTCAGCGGTCGTGGGAGTGTCAGGCATTTATTTTCCAACCGTCATCGTCCGCCCTATTCGTGGAGTAGTAAGCGATTCGCCCGACCCTGAGGTCGGGCGAGGCGGAGACGCGTTCGCTCGACCCCTATCGAGGCGGGGTCGAGCGCGCTGTCCAGGCGTGAAGGATCCGACCCCTCTTCGAAGGGGTCGGGCGAGGCGGAGACCGCCCGCTGGTTCTGCCTGTAGCGCGCCCGCACGGTACGGAGACTGGTTTAGGCGGGGATTATTTATTCCTTGACCACGTCAGTAAGGTCGAGGGTCATTAGGGTTAATTACCTCTGGTAGTGACCCTCAACACTGTTTGAACCGAAAAGAAGCCTAGATATGTAAGAATATGAAAGAACAGTCTAAACAGGTTATAAGTAAGTACATGCATAGATCGAAGCAAATAACTGGAGGAAATAAAGAACAAGCACAAATTAGCTAAAAGAGAGAAAGCACGCGGAGACACAAGATTCGTTTTTCGAAGTTCAGCTCCATAAAGAAGACTACGTCTCTGTTGAGAGGTCCACAAAGAACCAGGTCTCTTTCAGCCCTTTTTCTCTCCAAGCAACCATGAAGGTCAAAATGGTTCTTCACTAGCAAGTCCTCTTGTGAGGAGGGGCAATACAAACTTCCCGGAGCGTCACCACACAAGTTTGGGAACTCCCTAGCGACCTCTAGTCGTCTAGGGGATGAATCACCGAGTATAGGTCCAAGAACAAGCTTCAAAGACTCCTCAAATGCTCAGAGTGAAAATGGACTGCGCTCAACGTTTCAATCTCTCTCACTAGCAAACTCTAGCTCGAATCTTTGTTTGGAAGCCTTAATGGGGTGTGGGAGAGGAGGAGAGCTCAAGAGGGTGTTTTTCGTGTCTAGGCAAGTATGGTTAAGTGTTAGAGACGAAGGGGTATTTATACCCGAGACCCACATTAACTAGCGTTAGGGTTTGGTTACAGAATCCCCTGAGTTTCGGCCATTAGCCGGACCTCCGAAGGGCCGGAGCTCCGGTGGTTGACCAGACATCCGGCAAGTGGTTTTAGGCAGTCGTCACTGTTCGAATGGTCCGGAGACCCGACAACTTACCGGACGTCCGACGCTCCAGAGTTCCGGCCAAGTGACGGAGGTCCGTCTTGAAGTTTTAGGTACGAAAGTTGGATTTTAATTATTTTGAGCATTCGATTAGTCCATCCACTTGGTTTTGCACCCTCCTTGAGATTACGACATGCTTAGAAGAGAAAAACAAAGATTGGACCCGATTTTTTTCACGTTTCTCCCTTATTTTGATGTTCTTTTGAACCTTCAACTTTTTAACAAATTGAGGGGCAACCTTTTTAGGTCATGTGCCATCTTTTTCTCGTATGCATATATATTTGCTGCATAATTACTCAAGATATGATTAGCTCTTTAATTTTATTATCATTAACCATCAAAACCCACTTAGGAGACCTAGATGTACTTTCATGCAGGAACGTGTGGAGATGGCCGAGGCGGCAGGATTGAGCGTGCCGACCGCTGCGCCGCCGCCAGATGCGGCCTCCACACCACCTTTCTGCCTGCGTCGCACGGAGAAGGGGGGAAATCGGGACAGCGACGTGTGGGGATGGCCGAGGCGGCGGGATTCGACGTGCCGGTCACCGCGCCGCCGCAAGCAGCGCTGCCACCAAGCAGCTAGTTAGAGGAGGCACACAGAGAGAAGCGCGCGAGAGAGACAGCCGAGAGAGAGGAGTTGATCTATCTGTCTGATGGAGTCAAGAAAAATATCTAGGGCCATTTTGGTCACATTTGATGCCCAGGTAAATGGAAAATGATTATAGGAAATAAAAATAGATCATATGGGTATATTATAGGTGAGCACAATTCTCGGTGGAATTTTAACGACGCACACCTCTTCGTGGGCATTCTGGCAAGTGCGTAACTACCCGTGGGTATATTTCCAAAAGACTCGACCCAAATACGATGACGCCTTGGAATAGAAGTACTAGAAGTAGAACTACTTTTGGGCCCTTGAAGCCCAACCAACGAATAATGGACCGTGGGCTTTACTCCTTGCTTCTGGGCTGAATTCATCTCCCCTTCTCTATCTCAAAAACCCTTCTTCTTCGTCACTCCGTGCGTACTAGAGTGAGAATTCGAGTCACATCTCCCCGCCATGGCCGCCGCCGCCGCCGCCGCCCGCTCCCGCGCCGCCGCCGCGTGGGCCCGCCTCATCTCCCTGCGGCCACGGCCTCTTCCGCACCACCACCACCACCACCACCACTACCAGCAACTAGCCTCGCGGATCATGCCCCCACGCCGCTACCTGGCCTTCTCTGCTGGGGGCGCAGACAGGTACCAGCAGATCCAGAGCGAGAGGGTCGTGCACGACCTTCTCGCGGAGTTCGAGCGCGAGCGCCAGCGGTACCGAGAGGAACGCCGCAAGGAAGGCAAAGAGGACGACGAAGAGGAAAACGAGGACTACTTGGGCGTCAAGCCTCTAATCGAGAAGCTCGAGCGCCGCAAGGCCAAGGAGTCCGCCGCCGCAGACGAAACCTTCTGGGAGCCCACGGACTCCGACAGCGACGAGGACGACGAGCGATACACCCCCGATGCCATCAAGAGGCGCGTCGACGAGTTCGACCGCAAATGCAAGCGACACGCTGAGCTCCTCAATTCCTTCGCGGAGGCCGGTAAAAAACATGCTTACACCCATTTTCATTTTACATTTTCCGTTGCGCCCTTGGACACTGATCCTTGCCATTGTAAACGTGCAACAGAAACCCTCGATGAGGCTCACAAATGGATGACCAAAATTGACAAATTCGAGGAGCGCCATCTTAAGCTGCCACTCGAGTACAGGGTTATTGGAGACATGATGAACCGCCTCAAGGATTCCACAGGGAAAGAGCGCTTTATCCTCCTCCAGAAGCTCAACCGGGCAGTTAGGCTCATGGAGTGCAAGGAGGCCTATGATCCCAGTAACCCCGCAAACTTTGGCATGATTCAGCATCAGCAGGTTGGTTCACCGGAGGATCTAGTGCTCAACGCTGGCTTTGATAAGGAGAAGCAGATGATCCAGGGGGCAGAGAATGAAGAGGACGCTGAAGAATTCAATGAAGCCAAGGAGAGGGACGATATGCTCATAGAGAAACTCAATGTCATTGAAAAGAAGATTGAAGAAAAGCTGGCAGAGTTGGATCATACCTTTGGTAAGAAGGGCAGAGTTTTGGAGGAGGAAATAAAGGATCTGGTGGAGGAGAGGAATTCCCTGTCTGAGAAAAAGAGGAGACCGATGTACAGAAAAGTAATCGATGAATCTTTTACCTCTGTCATTCATGTTGCACAGTTAAATTCATATATTGCGTTTTGCAGGGTTTTGACGTCAAAGTTATCGATGTTAACCGGACATGTAAAGTCACAAAGGTTAGTGTTTGTTATTTGATTTATCTCAATTACTATTCCTTATACTTTGCCCGTCAATTTCTTCATCTGATTTTTCTTTTCTCTTCGCAGGGAGGCCAAATAGCAAAATTCACGGCATTATTGGCCACTGGAAATTACCACGGTGTTGTTGGCTTTGCAAAAGCCAAAGGTCCAACTGCCAAGATTGCAATACAGAGGGTATGGTTATATACTGCACTAAACATTTTTTTTTTTTGACAAGTTGTGCCCATCAAAAGATTCTCTCGTCAACTTGCCCCACTGCCAAGATCGCAATACAGAGTGATAGATTAGTTAGGAATTTCTCTTGACAACTTGATAGGTTGAGCTTCACTTGGAACTAGATTATTAAACTGAAATTTCTAGCTCTTACCGAATATGTCGTATTTTGTTTCCAGGCATATGAGAAATGCTTCCAGAACCTCCACTACATGGAGCGATATGAGGATCACACAATTGCTCATGCTATCCAGGCAAAATATGAGAAGACCAAGGTGAACATGCTGATGTACCAAATAATTCTTATATGCATTAACTGTATTGTGCTGACTCTGGTGAGCATGGTTGCTGCTTGTGTCTCTGAAGATATACCTCTGGCCTGGACCAATGAGAAGTGGAATGTCTGCCGCTGGTAGGACTGTTGAAACTGTGCTGTACTTGGCTGGTTTTAGCAACGTCAAGTCGAAGGTGTGCTTCTTCTCACCTACACACTGTCACTTTTTCAGTACTTTTGCATTTGGCTATATTGATGTTTTTTTTTCTTCGCAGATTATTGGATCAAGGAATCCGCTTAATGTCATTAAAGCCCTCTTCATAGCACTGAATGCTGTATGTGCCTATTTCTGAAAAGATTTATCCCTTCCAATTTTTTTCATTCTTTGCAGTACTTATTGATAATCTTATCTAATTTGATCTTCAACTTGTTTGCAGATTGAGACACCCAAGGATGTTCAGCAAAAGTTTGGCAGAACTGTTGTTGAGTCATACTTATTGTAATCATATGTTTTCTTGGAGGAGTTGTGGCCAGCTCCTGGTGGCTTTGGCATGGGAAGGGCAAGGGTGCAATGGCATGCCTAACCATGAGGGGCTCTCTTTGTTTTGATGATTTGTTCAGTTATTTGCTCAGAAGGCAACTGTGTCCGGTGCGTGTTTTGAAGAGATGAATGGTCACAGTAACTAGATAACATTCTAGTGAACCTGAGGACACAACACGAATTGAGAGTTGGCGCACAATTTTGCTGCTCGGTATGAAGCTCTCGTCTTTTTACCATAGTTTCTTGTTCCAGCATGCTGTTGTGAGTGGATGACGAATTAATGAAGATTATTTTCATAGCTTAGTGTAAGAGAGAAAAGAAATAATAGCCCACTGGGTCTCATTTGGTGTTTGCCTGATGGGTAGGTAGCTGATATGTAAAATTACAAGGATATCATAATTTGCGCAACATTACCAGCATCCTAGCATTCATCATTTGTAAAAGCATAGCGTACTGATGTTCACGGTGGAATACGGTTGAGGGACTTGTCAGTATGGTACACTTGCTAACTTTGTTTTGGGGGATATTTTTCATTCACAACTGGTAGTGGTATCTTGTAAATAGTGGAAATTAGCTACGATATTACAAGTGAATTGGCATCAGAAGATCAATATGTAGCTGTCTTTGTTTTATTTGAATATATAGGCGAAGAATACAAGAGTCATCCCGAGTGAGGTGGGTTGTGGACGGGGAAGCCATTTTGGAGCCAAGCAGCGTAGCCACCTTCCATGTTCTTGACGTTCTTGAATCCCTGCTCCATCGTACGCAGTATTTATTTATTTTAAAAAGATTGTGATCATCAACTCAACTGAACTACTATACTACTACTAGGATAGGAATAGAAGAAGAAGAAGAAGAAGAAGAAGAAGAAGAAGAAGAAGAAGAAGAAGAAGACTCGTAGTACTTACTGCCCTTAGGAGATCAACGCATGCGAGCTCAGATCTCTTGCTGCTCTGGCACCCCTGAGGAATCCGCTCTAGTTATTAGCAGCATTGAACAATTGATTGATTTACTAACCAGATGAGAGTGAATAAAGGGAAACCGGCCAACCACAACGATGTGTTCCTCTTTGGTGAAAAGCGAGGACACCTGCTCCAGGAACCGAGGGTTCTTCTCCCTCCCTGCAGATTGTTGTTAGGATTAAGTTCATTAGGAGGACGGAGTAGAGAGGTGCAAGAACAAGATGCCTGCCTTGTGAAGTGACGAACATGTAAGGCACGTTGAGGGAGTTCTCCAGCTGCCCCTTGCTCAATTCCTCCTCCGTCCTGACGTCCAGATAGCGGTGGCCGGCAGACTCCACAAGTTCCCTCGCCGCCGTCACATCCACTGTCGTCACCGCCGCCGCCGGGCTGCATCGTCGATACGTAGTATTATATCATCAGTTGAGTTGAGTTGAGTTGAGTTGAGTTGTCGCAAGGGAAGGGAAATTAAGGGGATGCACATGGAGTGGAGGGAGACGACCTTATCTCATGGTCATGGTGGTGGGGAGGCTCCATGTCCATGGCAAGAGAGCTTGCTTGTTGCTGTCAGAGCCTGCCCGCCTGCCTGCCTGCTTTCTTTTTTTATATGAATATAATAAAGAAGAAAAAAAAATCCCCTCACTCACCATTTGGATTCTTGCTTGGACACTTGATGAGCGCACCAATAATTCCAGTGAGCCCCTCAACTACTAGCTAGGAACATGGAGAATAGATCCATCGTACCGGCAACGCCATGTTTGCATGATACTCTTCAGACTGATCAGCACAGAAAATCAGTGGTGCATAATATAGGTGGCATCACCACTTGCATCATGTGTTCTTTTTAGCTGCACCGCCTTATATTTCTATGAATAGAGCGGTGTGTTTTCCGTGCCTTACCATACTTTATTGAGCACATGTGGATCGCTTCTGTGACTTTTTCTAGCTTCGTCTGCGTCTTGTATATATGAAGGCTAGGGGGTTATGTTAATCAGGCAGTCGTTGGTTTTTGATTGAACCAAGATCAAGTAGATTTTGGTTAGGTACATGATATGTTATATCATTTATTCTTCCTTCCTATTTTTACTATTGGAAAGGTACCTTCTTTGAATGTGTTTAAGCCAAGTAGCATACATGATATGTTATGTCATGAAGAGAATACTTTTTTCAACTTTTGTTCTTGCTCTAATAAGCAACATGAGACCGATGGTTGAGGTTGATGCGTGCAAAATGACTATATATGTCTATGTAGCATCGAATCCTCTGGATTATCTTCGGAAGAAAAAAAAAAGAATCCTCTGGATCATATATAGCGCTAAACAAGCGTATTTTACATTATTTGTGTTTCCTTATCATTACACACAGCAGTTCGCTTAGCATATGCATCCCTCCGATCCGATCCGGTCCGGTCCAGTTTATTCCACCATCCATAAGTAAATTACGTTGATGACGAGGGGCGGTCGGAGCAGGAAGTTAGGCATCATCGATCATGCTGTCGGGTGGTGCTGATTCGCCGCAGTCCGAAGCAAGGAGAGGTATCCACCTTCCAGGTTCCTCACATTCTTGAAGCCCTGCATACATATTGAGTGTAGAGCCACTGACTGACATATACTACTATGTAGGAGTATGCGATAAATACTCAACAAATAATTAACATCCACTTATATACAGTACAACAGTAGTATAGCATACGGCATTGAGAAGGTCTGCAGTGGCGAGCTTGGAGCGGATGCCGGATCGGCAGCCCTGCATGGAATAACGGAAGCAATGAGCAAAGACATACTAGTACAGTACTATGAAGGAAGGGGATTGATGATGAATGGGTAGTGCTAGTACTTGATTACCACAATGAGTCGGTCGTCCTTGGCATAGAGCGCAGCCACTTGATCCACAAAGTGGGGATTCTTCTCCTTGCCTGCATGATTGATGAATACTAATCGTGAGTTTTTGTTGGATCCGATAATGAGGCAGGCAGCAGGGTAGACAATAATAATAGAACTACCAATAATCCAGTAGTGAGTGAAAATCTATCGATTACCGTGTGGGGTGACGGAGAGGTAGTACGGGACGTTTCGAGCACCGGCGACATGGCCCTTGTCAAAGTCCTCCCACATCCTGCGTGGATCTTTGCTTGCCGATTATTTAGGCTGATCGAGGATGAGCAGGTAGCCGGTTAATCTTAATCAGATCGAGGAAGAAGACGATCGTACCTGACATCGAGGTACTGGTGCGTAGCGGAGCTGAGGAGGACGCATGCCTCCTCTGCGTCCACCGTCGTCGTCGTCGCCTCCTGCAGCGGTTGCGGTCCTCCTCCTCTCAAAGAACCCATATCTAATCTAACTCTTAATTAGTAGAGATTTGCCTCTTTTCTGTCTCTGCTGTAGCAATAAGAATAAGATGGACGATGATCCTTCTGTGGGATGGGAGCAATTTTGATCGATGGTGGTTATGACAGAGAGAAGTTAGCCGTGTCTTAATTTATAGCGCTCTGCCTCTGCCTTGCTTCTTCTAGTCTAGTCTAGTCTAGGATATATACACACACACTAATAGGGGAAGAGGAGGAACTGAAGAATACGATGGCCCTGGGCGGCTCGCTGCAAGCTTGACGTGGACGATAACAATGTTGATGGATAAGCAAAGCATCTGCGAGCAGAGTACGTTTTACAGTAGCCGCGTCGTCGGTCCATATCTTCCTTCTTCTCATTTTTTTTATTGGTAATTTATAAAAAAAAATGAAAGAGTATCACTCACCACCAGATAGGAAGAAGCAACAGATAACCATGCTGATGCAGCGATACATCGATCCTAGCTAGTTAAAAAAATGAATTAACATCGTCGTCGTTATCTCTTATATAACGATAATAATTGAAGAATGTGTTATTTGAATACTAGTACTAATTGATTTAAGTAGAGGTGCTGTGGTAACGATAACAATCTTAAAACATGTACAGAATGTACAAGTGAGTGAATAGGAATCGATGGTGATAGCTCCCACAATATATATATACAAAATTATTGGATAAGTGGAATAGATGCTTTACAAGTGGGTCACAAGGATAAGCTAATCCAAGCTAGTCGTGGATTGTGGATTGTGGTGGTGGGTTGACTTGACGTTGCTCCGATCCGTTGATAGATCGAGCTTTCGCGTTCGTCGTCTGTCCATGGACCATGTGGACCATGACCATGGGATCGAATTATTATTATTATTATTTTGCAAAAAAGGATCGAATTAATTGAAAAAACAACAGGTCAACAACAATGTCTACATCCTTGTCCATCGACCAATATGGGAAATAAAAAACCCAAAGTGACTTTCCGGAAAGGTACCACCTGCCGTGTGTGTGTGCTTGGGGTTGGGACTTGGGAGGGAGCTGACATGGGCATGGCGCGGCCCCCAAGAGAAAGAGAAAGGTTTAGGCCCAAGTGACGCGTGTGTTTGATTGATGGGCCTGGCCGTCTGGCCCATAAGTAGGTCCCAGCTGCAGCAGCAGTGAACGGCCGAAGTACCGAGGAGGAGGTGCTGCAACCGAGGGAGGAGGAGGAGGAGGAGGAGGAGCGAGTTCATTTCAAATTTTGAATCCCCGCGGCGGCCCTTGCACTCATTCATTCCTCATCTTCGTCCCCCCACCTCCTCTCCTCCGAGACCATTAGACCATTAGACCAAGAGCAAGAGCAGCAGAGGCAGGAGAGAGAGATGGGGTGCGTCGTTTCGTCCCAAGGGGATGGCGATGGCGACCGCCGCCGTATCATCGGAGTCTCTGCGGCCGCGGGGTCCCAGCACATCGTCTCCCTCACCTCCTCCACCTACGGCATCCTCACGGCACCCAGAGCCTACTCGTCCTCTTCTGCCGCCCACATGGAATCGTCCCCCACCGTTTCCGTTCCTGCCGCAGCGACACCACCACCAACACCGCCGCCTCCTCCCTCCAAACCATCACTGGAAGTCATCAACTCCTGGGAGCTCATGGCCGGCCTCCTCGACACCCCGGTCAAGACTCGCCGTCGACGCCTCCCGCTCCGCCCAATCGACGGCAACGCTCTCAGAGGAGGAGGAGGCAAAGGAGGCGGCGCCGTGCTCTACACCACCTCCCTGCGCGCCCTCCGCGCCACCTTCGAGGCCTGCAACGCCGTCCGTGCCGCCCTCCAGGCCCACGGCGTCTCCTTCCAGGAGCGTGACGTCTCCATGGACCGCGGCTTCCGGGACGAGCTCCTCCGCCTGCTCTGCCCCGCCGAGGCCAAAGCCCTGCTGCCCCAGCTGTTCGTGCGGGGGCGACACGTGGGCGGCGCAGACGAGGTGCGCCGCCTCGACGAGGAGGGCAAGCTGGCCACGCTGCTGGAGGGCCTGCCCAAACCGAGGGGAGGCACCTACGCCTGCGACGGCTGCGGGGGGATGAGGTTCCTGCCCTGCTTCGACTGCTCCGGCAGCCGCAAGCTGGCGGTCCCCCTCCCCAACCCCAAGGACCGCCGCACTTCCGTCGTGGTGCGCTGCCGCGAGTGTAACGAGAACGGCCTGGTCCTCTGCCCAATCTGCTCCTAGTATTCGAGCATTTGAGCATTTCTCTCTCTCCCTCTCTCTCTTTTAATAATTGCGTTGATGCATTTGAAAAAAAAAGAGAGAGAGAGAGAAGAAGAAGAAGGTAACATTCCCTTTGGTTTTTGTACTACTACTAGAACATGCCTTTGGTCTCTGCTCTGGTGCCAATACAGATATATGATTCGAGTGTACTACTAGTAGCTAGTAATGCCGCGATTCCAGTCCAGATTGTGGAGCCTCCGCCGCCGGAGCACAAGGCGTCGCGAAGTCGCAGGTCAGCCTTGTTCGTCCGGCCGGTCCTCCGCCGCCTGCGTTGGCCCTGCGGAAGCGCGCGCCTTCGATGAGGACCCTCTGCGCAGAGCTGAGGAGCGCGCCGTTCATGTGGTCGATGACGCTCGCCGTCGTCGGGTACAGGAAGGGACCCCCGGGAGCGTTGTAGTATGCGTTCAGCAGCGCCGCCGTGGCCTCCCGGAGCAGCGTGCGGTACATGTCCCCGCGGCCCTCCAGGGCCTCACGCAGCGTCAGCTCCGACCCGTACCTCTGCGCCGCCAGGGGGCCGAACGCCATGGCCACCGTCGTGTTCGGGGTCACCACCTTCCAGCGGCACCGCTGCTCAGGCGCCGCCCACTTTTCGTACGTGCAGGCCGTGCCCTGCTGCTGCTGCTGCTGCACTGGCGCGGGTGGTGCAGCAGGAGGAGGAGGCGCCTGGGGCTCCGGCAGAGTCGGCGGCGGCGAGGGGCGACGCCAGATGGGCGGCAGACGCCTTGGCCTGCGGCGCCAGAAGCGCGGTGGTGACGACACGGGCGCCTGGGGTTGGGGATGCGAGGAGGTTTCGTCGCGTGCGCCGGGGCAGAAGTCCATGGACTCCTCCGGCTGCGAGAGGAGAGGTGGGACGGTGTACAGCGCGAGGCCGAGCATGCGGAAGGCCAGGGTCAGCTCGCGCGCCGCACCGGAGGAGCCGCAGTGCCCGGTGCCCTGGACGACGCGGGCGGTGCAGCGGTTCATGTCCGGGGAGCCCTCCATGCGGATGGAGAAGCCGCCGAACCAGTTGGTGTTGCTCTCGCGCACCGTCAGAGGGGTGTCGCCGCCGCCGCACTGGATGGCCACGCGAGCGCCTGGAATGTCGATGGAAAGCCAATCACTAGGCTAGGCAGCAGAACAGAAGAAATGATAGTTCCTCACGTCGCGTTCGTGTTGGATGGCATTAGGTGGGACGACGCAAGAGCATGAACTTGAGAGAGAGAGAGGGAAAAAAAAAAAAAAAAAGAACGCACGCACCGTAGAGCGGGTAGTCGAAGAGGCCCCTGGTGCCGTCCTTGCACTGGTCGCAGAACACCATGCCGGCCACCACCGTGCTCGACGCCCCCGTGCCTGCCGCTGACTCCGCCGTCGGCGCAGCCAACGCGAAGCAGACCAACACGGCCAGCAGCCTCCTCTTCGTCGCCATCTCGCTATGCTGCTGCCGGTTGCTTGATGAGGAATTGATGATGATGATGATGATCAGCAGTAGCTGTACACAACGGCGCTGGTAACGATGATCCTTGATGCTGGTAGGGAGGTGTTGGATGTTGGTTGTGGCTCGCTCCGCTGCTCTGGTGGCCGCTTCGTGTTAGGCTCTCTGTTGCCTTCCATATATAAATATATATATATACATATATGCGTATCTGGGAGAGAAAAAAAAAAAAAGGCACACGTTATCTTCGGGAGTAGCTACTTTGTGTGACTCCGGTTTCCGGACACCTGACGAATTCGAAGAGGCTTTGCGTGCGCCCAATTTAATCGCTTCTTCGCTCTTCATGCATCTGCTTTCTTCTTTCTTTCGAGCCGACACTCCACTCTTATCGCAGAAAAAATTAATCCAATTTTTGTGTGCGCTCACAGCCGTTTTTTGGACATCACACTAGTACATAATCATAGAAAGCGAAATGCTTTGTGTTTATTCTACCACTAATGCATCATTGTCTATCAGAGTCACAGGCGTTTTTCTTTTTCTTTTTTCTTTTTTTTCGTGTGTGTGAGAGAGAGTATGCTGTAAACATTGTCAAAACTGGTGGTCTTGATATGCGGTGCATTTTATGAACCGAAGGGCTTTGCCCCTCTGGAACTATAACTATAAGAGATTTGCACATTTTCAAATGACTGAGATTTTACATCTCTCTCAGTCATATTTTTGGAATAATTAATATCAACATATGGAATATTTTGCTTGTATTTCTGGAATAATATGCAATTCAAGCTAGAACATTTACTGCTTTAAGTGAAACAATTTTTAGATTTCTTTAATAATATTGTTTTGTTGTTCCAGCTAAAGAACTAAATGTTCTGGCTTCCTGTTACAAATTCTTTCAGCTTTACAAATACAGTATTCCACATGGTGAAAGTAATTGTGCTAAAAATGTGAGTGAGAGATATACAAAATCTTAATTATCTGAGAAGGAGATACACATTAACTATAAATAAGTGTAGTGTACTGATAGTGTCATGGTTCAATGTAAAAATTCAAACGTCTCCCTCCCCCACCTACATGCCACACTCACCACCTCCGCTTTCATTCAATTTTGCCATTGGGCCCTGGTGGTGGTAACTGGTAAGTCGTGCAAGAAAAGGACAGGGACCCAGGTTTACTCCCTCCCTTTATGGTAACATGACACTTTTAGTTTTCACCGTTCATCTTATTGAATTTTTTATGCATATATTATTTATAATAGTATTATAGATCCGACCATTATCATACCGGATAGAACGACATCACCACGAGATGGAGTTGGGCTTTCACATAATCACGTCGGGTCAACTATGAGGTTTGCACCGTGTCAGTCAGATGGTAGTCGGTCCAAAGAGTCGGACCTGAAGCATTATTCTATAATTTATTTTGTACACATTCTAATAATGATCCTTTTAACATTTGCACAAAAGAAATATGAATACACTGAAGAGCCTGTATAAAAATCACATGTGGCACCTTTTATTGGATAGTGGGAGTATATTTGCATTCCAGCTCCACGGAGGTCTTGCATACAGTAACAGCAGAAAGACGAACGTTGGCTATGGTGTTCATCGGTACTATCTCTGTATAGAGTTCGTTTTGAAAAATGACACGGTCTTTAAAATATAATTTTGATTTTTATTTTTTATAAATATATTAATTGAAAAAGAATGCGTGTATATTTTTTTAAAGTATTTTTCAAGACAAATTTATTTATATAATTTTCAAAAATTTTAATCTTAACAAATTAAAAATTATTTCTAATTTTATATTCTCAATGTTTGATCAAAATTTTATCCAAAACAAAATCTATTTTGAAACGGTGGAAGTAGACATTAAGGGGTTGTTTCCTCCATGGTTAGGCTGCACCTTGGGGGCTCAACCATGAAGGGTGTATTTTCAAAAACTTCATATCTTATTTTAGCTCCTTTTAAGTGTAGCAGTAGTTTTTTTTTAACAAAAAAACTCAACCTGGTGGGGTAAGACAACCCCACGATGTTGCAATACTAGAAGTTCAATCTTCTCCCAGGCCGAGAAAATCCACCAAACTCTTATTCCACCATTATTTCAAAGCACATAACCTAGGAGAACGACCTATAACCATGGACCAAGCCTTAGACCTAGCTTTGGTGTGGTGATAGGCGATGTGATTTTTTTAAACTCAACTCATAAATCCGTTCACAATGAGAGTCAAACCCATGATCTTTAGGGTGCCGGCTGGACACCTTAACCACTTGGTTGAAATGCCTTTGACATGTAAGAGTAGTTTTAGAAACAGTTTCTCAGTTAAACTATAGTATACTAGCATTAATTAGGCTTGTACCGTGGGGCAGTAACGTTTTATATAAATTGTCACAAGCAAGACCAACAACGCTGCTATTAAGCCTAACGCTGCTATTACTGCAAGTCATCAATTCATGATAAAACAATCCACATGCCTTTGCTCCTCTAGACATGCAAGCCATTTAGCAACTCCAGCAAGCCTTCCATTCTAGTAAATTGGATTAGATCAGGGTCATCAGGCTCGAGCTCGTCGGTCTATTGGCGCCGATCGGCCTTTCTTCAGAAGCTCAATCAGCTCGTCCGACCTTCCGCTGCTAGGCTTGCTGCTTCTGTCTTCCTGCAGAACACGGGTTGCAGTGCCATTATTTCTTTAGCAACTTGCTCACTCATCACATTAATCAGCCTTTGAGCATACATACTCTTTTCATATCCATGTCATCAATGCCGGTGCCACCCAACTCTTTGAGCATCATACTAGCGATTGGCTGCAACCTCCACCTACTTCAGATCAACAAACCAAACCACTCACTTAGCTGCATCACCAACCGTTACATATCTCTATTCTTCCATCGAAGATGTAACTATACTCACCTCATTTTTTTCTTTGGATTGCCAGGCCTCAGAACTAAGGGATCTGCAACTTCCTCTGCCTCACTGTCCTTCACAACCATTGAAGCTTTCGCCGGGGAGGTTCTCTCTGGAAGTCCACTACATCCTGAAGGAAATATTCTTCATCTTTTAGACAATACACATCTCATTTCAGAGAATAAGTCAGGACAACCACAATGGAGCATCATTTGGATACCAAATTATTAGGTAAAAGATATTACATTACCATGGTTCAAAAGAGAATCTTCTAGCACAGGTGCTGGTTCACATCTTTCAGACTCAATCTCCACTTCCTCCGCTTTCTTTTGAGAAGCAACCCAAACAAGAGACACACTAGTATGTCATGTTTACAAGCACCACAATGGAAAATGTCTCCAAAATGTAAAAGGATGAAGAACTATATACTCTACAAATAAAGAATTCCTTGGCACAAATTGGTAATTTGCTCTCATACCATCCCCTTCAGTTCTAAGGAAGACTGAATGGTACTGACATCTTCTTTGTCAGACTTCACTTGGTGAGAGGAGCTCGCACAATAAGGATGCATCACCTCTGTTTAAAAAGTCCAGTAAAAGTGATGAAATTGCATCACAGAGAGAAAACAATCAATTAAAACAAAAAAGGACCCTATAATATCATTCATTGTGGTTATCCTTAACTCTTCCAACGCATCTTCCCTGTGCTCCGTGGTGGATTTATTGTTGCAACTAGTAAACTGTGGGGACTGGCTGACCCTTACAGTCATTCAACACTGAATAACATGGTGTATGTGTTGTTGCATGTAGTGATACCACAAACTGATTTCTTGTAATGTACAATTAAAATTCCATAAAAACTAAAATATCTTTTAAGTGGGAGACCAATTACCACAAAATTTGAAATATAATCCTAATTTCCCATATAAAATTATTCAGGGAAATGATAATATATAGGGATATAAGAAACATGCTCAGCGGAGATAGAAAAAAAGAAACCTGTCAAACGTTTATCTGATGGATCATCTGAATGAATGCATGCTGGTGTTGTACTGCTAAGTGAAGATGTTTCCTCAGCATAATTCCCAGAGCTATCTAACTTCTCATGAACCGCTTGTCCTTCCTAGAAGAACCAAAAACCTAGCACATTGTTAATTATTTCTTTCCAAGATAATATTTAGTTTGTTTACCTATTTGATCTAGTTAGCACCCCTGAAAATTCTTGCCACAAGTTCTGTAGCTGGTTTAAAAAGTAATCTAGGCATGCAAATAGAGAGCAGAATAATCACCTTGGTGTTTCCTGATTCTGAGTCAAACGTGGTATCAGAAGCACCAGGACTGCACAATTTCTCTGGCTTTAAAAAACAGAAGATGATTCTATATATTAGTAAAAAATGCAGCAGCTTTCCTCAATAATATGCATCATCCCAATAAGGAGGATTTTGAAACTGAGTACTTTGCTCATAAGAGTGCAGAATATGATACGAATAAGCAACCTTAAAATCTTGGGAGCTATGATCTTGTTCAAGCATAAAACTAATTGCTGAAGTGTCACGACTGGCAGATTCCCCTGTAAAAAGAATGAATTCAGGACTGGAAAGAACATTTTGAAGATTGCTTCTGACGTGTCTATTATGAAACATATTTGACCTTTCAGTTCACAATTAGTTGGAAAGCGTTTAGGACCATGACATGTAGATTCCTCTGCTTCTACTTCTATTACAAACTGCAGGTCAGAAAGGAAATGCGGTCACTGGTCAGTGCTTTATTGTAGAATAAAATAGCAGATTCTCCAAAAACAAATCCATTCAAACTAAATAATACATTTAGTAAGCAAGCTATATACCTATTATGTCTGTAAGAATTCTTAATCTTGATAAATAAACAGAACAGAGAACAAAAATAGATGTGAATGCAAGTACAACCAGCTCACATGTACGCATAGATGTGAATGCAAGTACAGCTAACTAAAATAGATCTGAATCTTTATTTATCTTATCTTAACAACAGAGATATAATATAAAAGTAAAAGTGGACACAAGTCATCTATTTATGTACATATATCTTTGAATTCAAAGTGACATTATAAACATAAGTGCAACCAGCTCATTGTGAATTGTATATCATTCATATTTACGCATGCGGTGAATAGATTACTATAATTTCACTCACACTGCAACCATCTGTGGCTGCATCGCTGATGTTAGGTTGCTTTGATTGAAAAACCAAACTTGGAGCAGCTTCACCAGAAGACACGATATCATCTTGGACACCAGTGTTTTCCATAGCCATCGGAAGGTTCTTGCATGAACAATAAGAATTTAGAACCTCTAACTCCCTCTTGAGCTCCATTATTTGGATATCTTTCTCTCTTATCAATTCTTTCATGCTTTCAGTGTCATTCTCAGACTCCTACAGGCAAACACAATGCATTAAAGGCAAGATAGGAAACTTATGACATTAAAGGCAAGCTACCACAACTTATAAAGCAACAACAAAGCTTTTTTGCAAGTTGGGTCCGTTAGAGATGAAACCCACAAGAACAAACAATGGGAAGCAGAAGGCAGAAGATAAAAAAAAAAAGGTGGAATGCAACAGAACCACAAGAACTAACAATGGGAAGCAGAAGGGAGAAGATAAAAAAAAAGGTGGAATGCAACAGAAACAGAAGACAATAACTGCAGGAATAAAGGTCAACATGTTACAACAAATTATAATCAGAAAAAAGAAAGAAGCAAGCACACAAATTACCAGAAGTTTATGTTTATACTGCTTTAGTACAGTCCAGAAAGCCTTGGCGAAGTTAGTCATAATTTCTTCACTTCTGGATACTCTTCGCAACTCAGAATTGAGGAACTTATGTTGTGCCTCATCTGTAGCCAATGCATAAAATATTGCAATATTGAGATACCAAGACACTGTTATGAATAGCACTTGTTTGGAATAATAATAATAACCCCAATGGTGACAATATATAGATACATGGATCAACATTGAAGAGGAAAATGACTCTATAATATGAGTCCAAGTATAACTCTTATTACATCCAAGCCAATGCATTTGAAAGAGGAATACTAAACACTAAACTTACTACATTCAAAATTCATGTAGTGTAAATAATGATGATGATAATCACTCTTACAAATCAAGTCGGACCATGAGTAGATAAGGTAAGATGTAGATGGATGCTGGACCAGCGACATGCAAATGAGGCATCAGGCTGCACCAGAATAAGAGACACATGGAAAGCAATGATGTCGACCTGATTACCATGGCCAACAGGTCGATCTGAAGACAGTAATAATAGATGGCCAAATCAATGAAATGCACCAGGACCGTGATGGTGGCCTGACAAGACAGACGCCATCCCGAGGTGGCGGATGGCAGAAATGGCCACAACAGAAGCCATAATGAAGTTACCCCCAGAAATCAATCGAATCTGCTACTCCTGGGGCCATGCTTAGGGGGGGGGGGGGGGGGGGGATTGACCTAAACCAAACCTAGGCTCTGTATACCATTTTATGAATAGAGTTTGTATTAAATAATAGCCCCAATGGGGACAATATATAGAGGTTACATGACTCAATACTTAATAGGAAAAGGACTCTTATCCTTAACAAATAAATGGTGTGCGAGTCAACAAAACCTCTTTTAGAAGCTTTAACAATATCATTTGTGTCAGCATTTTCCTTTCTTTCAGCCTGCAGAAACATAAACAAAACATGATAATCATTCCCACCAAAAAATGAAATACCCATCTACCAAGAAATCTATGAGGTATAATTTGCACTGCAAAATAATTAAAATATATGTGATAATTTTCTATAGAAAATACAGGTGGTATGACAGCAGAGAAGACTATACACCATTCTTAGCACTTGCAATGTATTAACTATAGTAGTGAAACCAGGCATACTAGATAAGATGTAAGGATAACAAAGGTGTACAAAGCAACGATAATTATAACTTTTAGAAAAAAGAGTCTGCTTTCAGTGTAGTTGAGACAACTAAAATGTTAAAAGTCAACCGATGAGTATGATTACAGAGCACGATATAAAAATTCAATCCATAGTGGGAACAGTCCAAGACATTTGGCATGTATCTAAGTTGTACTGTGAAATCAACATGCTCTAGAACCATTCATAAGGAATTATGGAGGTACATAACTACATATTGGAAGCAATCTACAGCCTTAAAATGCAGTCCCTCTTGGAAACGAACAAAAATATTGGAAGGCTAAACAACACTTCTTACCACATGGACTTCAGGCTTATGAACTTTCCTCTTTTTCTTGGTTTCTTGGCAAATTAAGGAAACATTGCTTCTCTTTTGAGAAACCAAATCAGAAGAATCCTCAAGGTTGGTGTATCTGAAAAGATAACAAGAATGAAAATGAATGGCAAAGGTAAACAAATAAGATACCAACCAGGAACCTTCCGGGTGTTAGGCAACTTGATAGTCACCTTTTCCCCTAGCAATAGAAAAAGAGAACAAAGAAAAGATCATTTGTCAATGAAACAGTAAGGAGGGCAATAGTACTTTATTTTCATGTAAGGAGATGCTTGTCTGAGCAAAAATGAGGTATCTAAATAATCTTCGTCTCCTGGTTTCACATTCAAAACCTAGAAAACAATTAAATAAATGTTATTTCTTTGCTAATTGTGTGGAAAATAGATAGTATAATTGTTAAATAAAATAGCAATCAAGATAAAGATCGATTACAATAACCAGTGTGTAGACCACAGAGTTACCCACTCCACGCAATACCAAAATACCATTAGATTGCAATTCAGTATGCATCCTTCTGATGAGAAAGTGTGAAACGTTCTAGTAATGACTAATGACCCATAAAGCTAATCTAAACAATGGCAGTATTAAAATAAACAAATATTCGCATGAGTGTGCCTAAGATATACAGTGGAACTCATTGGAGCAAATCAATATAGCTAAGATAAAAAAATCAGGACCTTAATATGTTTGCCATAGACCAACAACCTAACAGGCCAAAACACTTATCACCCATGATATGTATGTGTGTGTGTGTGTGTGTGTGTGTGTGTGTGTGTGTGTATATACACCTCTTGCTCCTGTGACACTAAGGGCACTGGGCTTTGGTGATGGCACGAAAGCCAACTAAAAAGTGAGGATAAGATTGGGACAGTGTAAAAGAAAATGCTAATTTCTTGGGAATTAATGTGTTCAAAGAATCATCACAAATTGCAGCAAAAGATGTTTAGTACATGAAAGTTGTGCCATATTGTTCCCCTTCTTCTAGTTTGTATATATGACACAAATTTTGCTTCCAAAGATCATAAATCAGATCCTCTAAAGTATAGTATAAAGCACAATTGCTAATTCAAACATAAAAAGAAGTGCATTAACTATATGTAATCACTTCATTTCAGGAGCCAATGATAAGGAAGAAAATCAGGTCAGAATAGCATACCAGAGTCATTTTCTTCCTTCCTTCCAGGTAGTCTCTTAAATACTTTGTCAACTACATACAAAAAAATTACAAGACATTTAAAAAAGTAACAAAAAATAATTTTATGTTAGTAGTTTGGAGTAGGGCATAAATTTAGTATGTGTACCCAAAAAAAAACAGTAATCTGATGGCTAACTAAGTTATTACACAACTTAAAATAATATATCAGAAAATTTAGTACAACTGGGGAGGAAGAGTTTATGTCAAATAAACTGATAGAAAGAGGTTTGTCCATCAGAAATTTTGGGCTGTTAGATTTATCACTTAGTACATTATATACCATTGGACTTTATATGCATCACCACATTGGGAAGGCCTCCATCAAATGTGCATTAATGAAGCTGAATGTATGATTAAGGAAATAAATGGTTGATGGGGTTTGGAGCTGCGCAACTGGATACTAGAAAATAAGCGAGGAGGCGAGATTCAATATTCACCATGGAGTTCTTGAAATGCTTCTCCAAGGGTTTCTTCTGATTTTTCTGATGTTCCAACAAAGACTGCAATTATGTCAAATTAAAGCATAAGCAGGTCATAACTCATTTTGTTTACATATGCAAATGACAGGATATTTCACATGTAAGCACTGATGTATAAAAACAAAAAAAGAGCCACATGAGAAAAGCCATTTGACAGTACCCTCAAACAGAGACCAAAAACCATTGATGTGTTGTTAATGAAGTTACTCTCTAACAGCCTTGAGCCCTGGAAATGAATAATAAGTCAGTTTGAGAATAAGCACCATTGCGTAGTGTTAAGCAACACTGATTGAGAAACACACTTGATTTCCAGTTTTCCTTTCTCGCTCTGCACCAGCAAGGTCCGCAATGGTCAGAACAGCACTTCTAGCCAAATGCTCACTTTCTACATCATTGTGTTTATGAACAGCATGTATTGTGATGATGCATTGTGATCGGCTGCAATACAATGCGGTTGAATTTTACATTAGATTTCAATTAAAAAAGGTTAAATTTAAAATAGAAGACAAGAAAAACAAAGGAATTAGTAAATAAGCACCACATTTATTATCAATGATCTCCAATGAACAGATATTTATTTTGGGTGAAATTTGTATCTATTTAGATCACTTAAACAAAAGTACGAGGGAAACATGCCTTGACTTGCTATTAGCATTTGTTGCAGCTGTGCTACGCTTCATCATACCATGTGAAACTAGACTCTCAGCGTGTACAAAATTTGTAATGTTCACCTGCATTGCAAATCACATGTAATTTTTAGTGAATGCTACCAAGTAAAAATACAATTCAAATGGCACGACCCGTTTCAAAATCCTAAGCCCTCATTCATAACTGTAGCGATCAATGCTCAGAATAGCAGCACAACAAATAACTTGCACATCACCCACAAGACTAGCATAGCCCCTTACCACCCATGTCCTGACATCCGATTAGAATTCTCAATAAGTCATAACCAGGCTAACCAAAAGGATAAACATCCCTGTTGAGGGTAATAAAGGTACTTGTAAGATACCTCTTGAAGACCTTTAATTGTTGACTGCTGGAGAACGCACTCTTCACCACCAGACAGTAGATCAAGGATGCGTTCTCCTTTTCCGTCAGATAGTATCTCAAACATTGACAAAGAAAATGATCTGTGGTCATAAAATAAAATACATCAGAGTTATGAGTTATGATTCAGATAGTTTACATTCATATGCGTGGGGGAGGGGGGTCCAAGAGCAGGTACATATTTGAGCAAGTTGTACATAGAAACATAATATGATTTGCTTCATCTAAGAAAAGGGAGGTCAGGTGGACTTGCAGAGCATTTGTGCTAGGGAAAAAAAACTTATCATTTAGGCGTCTATATTAATGGATAGTTTTAAAGATCACTTGTGTATTCATAATCAAGATCAAGACGTAACATTCATTTCAAGATCATAGCCTAGATTCTCTTCTGTGTGAGTAAATTATTCCCAGGAGTACCTAGGTGGTGCGAATAGCTGACAAGTTAAAAAAGAGAGGAGGGGGGAGTCTACCTTGCCAGGGTTTCGTTTTCTGCATTGAAGATTTGGCGAAGGGTACGTGGTAATATTCCTGGGTTCCGAGGAGAACCAAAAATAGTATGCGTCTTTCCAGATGCCGTTGGACCCATGGCAACAAGTAGGCCACTCTTTCCCCCCATAAAATCATCCACCAGTGGGTTCATTACTTGATCAAAGATATCAAGCTGTAAGGATTGAGAAAGGTCATGCAAATTGCAGGCACTAAGACAGATAATGATTTTTTTTTTTTTTGCAGACAAACAAATGTGAAAATTTCGAGCATATTATGAAAACTAACTAAATGTATGGTACATTGAAATCACTACTATTGAAATGCAGGTAGGAAACACACAGACATTTCACTCGCATAAAAATGCAGTAGGTGCATTGAGTTGACAGTAGACCTGAGACGAGTCTGGCGGGAAGACGGCGGAGAAGCCGTCAAAAACCTCGGTGCGGCCACGCTTGGAGTCAACGAGCTTGGACTGCGGGACGGTGAGCGCGACAGAGTTAGGTCCGGTAGCGACGAGGCACACCCCTCCTGGTGCTGCGGTCGGCTTGGGCTTCCGGCGAGGGTCCTTGGCAGCCATGGGGCGGCTGACGTCCGTGCGACGATGGTTCCTCTCCTGATCCGGGAGGGGGCGGATGCGGACGAAGACCTTGAGGCGCTCCTCTTCCTGGAAGCGGGGGACGGGAGGTGGAGGTGCCTCGTCGTCGAGCAAGCGGGAGCGGGATGAGGGTTTGGGTTTAGCGGAGGCGAGCGGCGTGGGAGGAGGCCTCGCGCGCCGAGCAGGATTCCGGCGGACGGTCGTCGGAGAGGCCAACCCCGCCGCGGTGGTCGGCGGATGGATTGATCCCTCCATTCCTTCCCGATCTCTCTCTCTCTCTCTCTCTCTCTCTCGAACTTGAACGTTTCCTTTCCTTTTCTATTTGAAAACAGCGGCCCGTTGGTTTTTCAAATTCCTTTTGCTCAATGGCTCTCAATATCCTGCGGAACTTTCCTCTAATTGAACTTTCCTCGATGTTAGATATGAAGGGAAGAAGCTATTAAGATTTGTTTCGATGGAAGGAACTTTCCTCTAATTGAACTGATTTCTGTAAGTTTTCCGTATGATTTCACAGAAAAATCCTACATTTTTTTTCTAAAGAAGTCTTAAATATAATATGATAAAAAAAGACTAATTCTCATATTTACTGACTGAAAGCTGTTATACTCCATCTGAAATTGTTTGACGTAAGGTTAATGCTGATGCAAGCTTCATGAAGCACCATTTTGGAGTCATCAGCTCAATTTAAAGAGTAGTATTTCGCCTCTGTAGATCAGCACAAAAAACCAAATAGCTGGCATTTTATTACTACATTGTCTTGGCCACAGAAAGAACGTCGGTTTAGTATATGTGGTATCTTGTAAGGAACTCCTTTATTCATTTTTAATTAATATTTAAGACAACTAAATTATATTAATTTTCAGTACAAATTATGTGGTCCTAACGTCAGATAAAAAGGAAAGGAGGGAGTATTAATGATCAAGGTTATCATAAGGTTTTAAAGTTTAGGCCAATAAAGATATTAGAATTTGTGAATTACTTAAATTCGATGTGAATTTTTTTTTGCTAAATTGAATCATAACCATTTAATTCTTGTAAATTGTGGAAGTTCACGTGAGTTAAATTAAAATATGAGAAAATTATGTGAGCGAACGACATGTGAGGAATTCGAGTTAGGGTGGTTTGGATGTCCGGAGCGTTGTTTCTTCCCTCGGCTATAGCGGCAGAAGGTGTTGCTGAATAGGTGCAGCACAAGCACGCTACTAATAGCGTGTTACTGCTGCCCATTCTTACATCAATCAAACCTTGTTAATTTCAAACATTGTCCACACCGGTTGCGCCACGTAGTAGGATTTAGTATGTCGCTGTTTGGAGGCGGAGCGGTAATCACAGGCCCGGCCGCCCCGGTGG
The DNA here is from genome assembly GCA_001182835.1 of Oropetium thomaeum. Classification (NCBI taxonomy): domain Eukaryota; kingdom Viridiplantae; phylum Streptophyta; class Magnoliopsida; order Poales; family Poaceae; genus Oropetium; species Oropetium thomaeum. The sequence goes on along the minus strand of LFJQ01000125.1, from coordinate 35,074 downwards.
CAATCGTGGCATGCGTGCATCGAATTGTGCCACGTGGCCTTTTTCTTTCCTTAAAAAGAAATGAGGAAAGAGAAAATGGAAACAAAGCCATCGTCGTCTCATCTCCGATCCCCTTCTTCCCGTGTCGACCACCGTACCGCAGCGGAAGCCGCAACCGCAACTAGGGTTTGTTCCGAACGCAGCAGCTAGTCATGGCGTCGGCCGAGTGTGGCGAGAAGAAGATGATCACGCTTAAGAGCTCCGACGGCGAGGAGTTCGAGGTGGAGGAGGCGGTCGCCATGGAGTCTCAGACTATCCGCCACATGATCGAGGACGACTGCGCCGACAACGGCATCCCCCTCCCCAACGTCAATTCCAAGATCCTCTCCAAGGTCATCGAGTACTGCAGCAAGCACGTCCACGCCTCCGCCGCAGCCAAGTCCGACGACAACAACGACAGCGCCCCCTCCAACGCCTCTGCCGGGGTGGAGGACCTCAAGAACTGGGACGCTGATTTCGTCAAGCTCGATCAGGCCACGCTCTTTGACCTCATCCTGGTATCCTGCTCTGAACCCCCTTCAACCCTCCTGATTCCTTTCGTTTCTGGATCTGCCGTTACCTTTCCGATCTCAGATCGTTAGATTGCGAGCCGTTAATCATAGATTTGATTGGATATAATCTGAAAACCTTGATGATCTAGAGCACTACAATGTCTTGCTGAATTTATTATATACCCTTGCACAGTTGTACTTTTTTTTGCGCGAGGATTGCACAGTTGTACTTTTTTTTGTGCGAGGATTGCACAGTTGTACTTAATGTGCATCTAGTTTTTACTGTGCCCTAATCTTAATTTCTGCTAATGTGGACATTTTTTTTTTGCGAACGGTGCCTTAGCACGCATTTCATTACGAGGAAGAGAAAAACAGTACATCACACCAACCCGATCAAAAACATCTTGAACGGTTTAGGGCATCACCTAAGTAACGCCTAACACACCTACGAAAGGTAACACAATCATACCCTCACTCACACAACAGAGCGGAAGACGGCACATCGAACAAAGACAAGCAGCAGCCACAACAAGCACTCTCCACAAACACCTAACAAACCAAACGACCTAAGGAGCTCGCCGAACGCCAAAGAGCCGCCTTGGAATGACGGCAACATTGGGGCACAGAGACGAAGATGATGACTGTTTTGAGACCAACACATGGCAGGTGTGAAGTCCTCCAAGACAGCGTCTCCAAGGAGAAAGCAACGTCCATGGACGCCACTGCCGCCCCTCTGGTAAACGGAGTTGGGTTTTCACCCAGAAGACCTTCATGAGGGCCAAGCCGCACAACGGCAACCCCTCCAACACGATAATCAGCACCCACGGTTGTCGACCTCACCGCCACCGACATGAATGTCGGGCTAGACTTTCGCCTGGGGCTTGACCTAACTGCCCACCCTCGTTGGCTTACGACAAGCCGCAAGGAGAGCTCCACCGCCATCACACCGCCGAGCATGACCTCACCCCCAAGGGATCCAGCCTGAAACCCACAACACCCGGCTGCCGCCAAGCCAGATCCACGACCTTGACACCATCAACCATCGTCTCCACCCGTGCACCGAGAAGCGACCTGCACTGCACCTCACCAACAAAACCCGACGGACATCGACGTCGCGTATACTTCCCACACCACCGAGAGAGGCCTTGCGCCTCGAACTCTGAGGGAGCAGTCCTGCACAACGCGTGCCAGGAGCCGCCGGAAACAAAGCGCGAGACATGCCTGGAGCCGTCGGAGCCGCCGCACACCATGTGCCGCCGCACCACTGCCGAGCACGCCGTCATATCTGCCGCCTACGACCACATCGATGCGCCGCCCCAACCGCCGCTGTAGAGCTTGTGGTGGCCTTCACGACGACCACTACCCCCGGATCTTGCCACGAAGGCCACCAATCGCTGTCAAGAGCTGCCGGCGCTGGCGACGATGCAATCTCCCTAAACGAGAGAAGACGCCCAGGGGGGGGGGGGTGGTTTAGCGCCTCGCCGCCGCAGTCTTCACGCCGCCCGCGTTGGCAGCACGTGGCGCTCGGGCAGCGGCGCGGCATGGAGGAGCAGGAGGAAGGGTGGTGGAGGCGGCGGGCTAGGGTTCGTCCGAGTCGCTCCTGCAAAGTCGCCCCTGCAGGAGCGACGCGGACGAGAGACGTAGCGAAAGATCTAATGTGGACATTGCATAGCACAGTTTCGGTAGAAATTTATCTTGGTGTGTCTTCACTGTTAGTATTAGTATTTTGTTGGTTATCTATAAGACCTTCTATTAAAAGGCTTGCTTCTTGTTGTTGTTGTATCTATCGGACCTTCTATTATGTCATAAGCGCGTGTTAACTATGATGATGTAGTCAATGGAACTGCGGCTTGGCATTATCCAGGTTTCGCAGAGTAGAAAGCTAATGTTCAATGTCCTAAGACACAGAATCACAAAATGCTGCTTTAATTTCCAACCGGACTTGTGGTTATGAGGCAAAATTTTGGTTGCCCGGCTGGAAATGGCTGAAAGCTGACATAAGCCATTCTGATTTGTTAATTTCAATTTCAGTGATAAATGTGTAAGCATTCATGAGGAACAATTATTCCCTTGCCATACTGTCTGGTTTCCTCCCTCCTTTCGCATTTATTGGTTGCTAGTATTACCCTTTTTGGCACCAGTCTGCCGAATGCTGAAATAACTAATTAATGGAAGGGAAGAATTCTTTCACATGCTGGCAGAAATGAAGATGGTTGATGGTTATAATAGGCTACCTTGTTGTAACCTTTTCTTTTTGTGCCAATGTTTTGCAGGCTGCCAACTATCTGAACATCAAGGGATTACTCGACCTTACTTGCCAGACCGTTGCTGACATGATAAAGGGCAAGACTCCAGAGGAGATCCGCAAGACATTCAACATCAAGAATGACTTCACCCCCGAGGAGGAAGAGGAGATCCGCAGGGAGAACCAGTGGGCTTTCGAGTAGAGGCATATCGCGTTTTGGTTTTGTTTTAACTCGATACATACTTGAAATGTTTGTAATTACTTTTGGAGTCGGGTTATGCTTTGTTTGGAGGTGAAACTGGAAGTGATCATAATCTGGACCTGGTACTGTGTGTTCCCTTGTAGAAGTGGATTGAATTGCTACCAAGCATTTGCCAGATGCGATCATAATGCTTTGTTTGGTTTCATCCATCGTTTATTGTTTGGGTTCTGCCCTGAGGATGAGTGCCCAGTGGAAGGAGACAAGGGAGGGATAATAGTAGGACAGCCACTCACGCGCCTGAGCTTATATTATCTAGTAGGAGTATCCACTGGTAGCTGCAATTATGCCTTGGAATTTTCTGCGCCTCAGGTTCCTCGCCCTCCAGCAGGTAATACAAGTAGTAGCAAGAAGGAAGAGGAGTCAGGTTCGTTACTCTACTCTGTTGTCTCCCCTCTCACACACGACACGCAGGTGACGAAGAGCAATGGCGGCGGCCAGTAAGCCCATCTCCATTGAGGTATGGAACCCCAGCGGCAAGTACCGAGTTGTGAGCACCAAGTCCATGCCGGGCACCCGGTGGATCCGGCTCCTCACCGACAACGACTGCCGCCTCGAGATCTGCACGGAGCGCAAGACAATCCTGTCCGTCGAGGACATCTTGGCGCTGATCGGCGACCGCTGCGACGGCGTGATCGGGCAGCTCACGGAGGACTGGGGAGAGGTGCTCTTCTCTGCACTGAAGCGCGCCGGAGGGACGGCCTTCAGCAACATGGCCGTCGGCTACAACAACGTCGACGTCGAGGCCGCGACCAGGAACGGAATCGCCGTCGGGAACACACCTGTATGTCCCCTGCTGCTGCTATCACTTATTATTAAGTACTTTGATCATCTGTCTCTGTCATTCCTCTGTCTCTTGTCTCTATTTAGTGCAAGCACTCCTTGCTCCTAATACTGACTAGTTGCGCAGGGCGTTCTTACCGAGACGACGGCTGAGCTCGCCGCCTCGCTCACGCTGGCGGCTGCCCGAAGAATCGTTGAAGCCGATCAGTTCATGAGGGCTGGACTCTACGATGGATGGCTGCCGCACCTGTCAGTTACTACCGGTCTTTCCTAATTCATCAGTTGTCCTTTCCTTCCCAGTTATTGAAACAAATTTTTTAAAAAATATATGTGACAGGTTCGTGGGCAACTTGCTCAAGGGGCAGACCGTCGGAGTCATCGGAGCCGGTCGCATTGGCTCTGCCTATGCCAGGATGATGATCGAGGGCTTCAAGATGAATTTGATATACTACGACCTGTATCAGGCAACACGCCTAGAGAAGTTCGTCACAGGCAAGCTTGCTCATGTTATATATATACTGCTCCATTTGATTGTTCTTGCTGCCTCTCTCTGTCCTGTGCTTAGTTTCTGCTGTATACGGTGTTTGTTCAGCCTACGGGCAGTTCCTGAAAGCAAACGGCGAGCAGCCTGTGACATGGAAGAGGGCCGCCACCATGGAGGACGTCCTCAGGGAGGCCGATGTGGTCCGTTGTTACATTTTATCTTCTTTACTGTTACATACAGTAGTACTAAACATGTTCTTCAATTATTAATTACTATATTATTATGTGATGACAGATCAGTCTGCACCCGGTGTTGGACAAGACTACTTACCATCTTATAAACCCTGAGAGGCTGGCCATCATGAAGAAGGTTCAATTTTGGCAACCAGGCTCGTTAAGAATTCAATCCAACTGCCTCTTGTCTGATGGATATGATGAATCATGATTTACATACAGGAGGCGATTCTTGTGAACGCAAGCCGTGGACCAGTGATCGACGAAGTTGCATTAGTGGAGCACCTCAAGGCCAATCCAATGTTCCGTGTTGGCCTTGACGTATTTGAGGTATCTTTTTAGGAGAACAATTGTAGTTCGTTTTTTTGAACTAGAATTGATGTAATAAACAGAGGGAGTACCAGCAGGAAGCTTGATCCTCATATTTTACAGGCCGAGCCTTACATGAAACCTGGACTGGCTGAGATGAAGAATGCCGTGGTTGTGCCGCACATTGCATCAGCCTCCAAGTGGACACGTGAAGGAATGGCCACACTTGCTGCGCTCAATGTTCTTGTAAGCAAACCGTATTGACCGTCTGATATTACTAGTATATGGTAAGTATAACTGAAGCTACTGATTTGTGATGAAATTGAATTGCCTTCAAAATATAAACCTGCAGGGGAAGATCAAGGGGTACCCGGCGTGGGGTAACCCCAACCATGTGGAGCCTTTCCTGAACGAGGATGCAACGCCACCACCTGCTTGCCCTAGCATCGTTAATGCTAAACAGATTGGTCGGTGGATGATCTACTACTACGTACTACTACCCAGCATTATTGCAATTTATCGACAACCACTCAGATCTTCTCCCGTGAAATTTTTTTGATGCAGGCCTGCCGACTTCAAAGCTTTAAGTAGTACTGTAGCATGGATCAATCAGCCATGGCCTTACACTTACAGTAGTGAGGACTCAAGACTCAACCATGGCCGGAGGAGGTGAGCTAGGCTAGATAAGGGAGGGAGTCCTCCACCAGAACCAGATCATCCATCAGTTTATATATGTATTATAAATAAATAAGGCATCAGTACTTGTGCGTGCGTCTAGATCCAACAATAAGGAATTATATAGTATTATACTCCTATTTTGTCGTGCATATGTTTGCTTTGCTCTCTTAGAAGTACTATACTAGCTTGATTGAAAGGACACTAATTTGTGGTGCACGCCAAAACATCACCCGAGCGAGATTTGAATAATTAATTGGGAGGACAAGCAAATTGCATCAGGATAAAATATGCTGCTAGTACGTGTACTGTAGTAGCAAATGAAAAATGCCAACAAGATTAAAGACGATGAGCTTGACGCAAATTGGGACAAGCTAATAGGTATAATGAAGACTGATAAGTACTGCTGCTGCTGCTGCTACTATTAGATTAGATGATGAGCTTGACGTAGTTGTCGAATACAAAATCTGCGAGGACCTTGTACGCCTTTTCTGTGGGGTGGTAGCTGTCCCAGAAGAGGTAGTCTCCGACGTCGGAGCAGACGGCGGAGGTGACGCCGTTGCAGAGCACGGAGACCTCGAGGAGTCCGGTTCCGCAGCATCCCCGGGTGGACTGCTTGAATCCGTAGCTCTGCGGGTGCATCATCATGTCGTAGAGGAAGCCGTAGATGTCCATGAAGACGAGCAGGGTGCCCGGGTACCTTCCCCGCAGCGCCGCCAGCTCCTTCTCGAGGCCGGCGTTGTATGCGACGGCGATCTCGTTGTGGCCCGGCGAGCAGCCGCGGTCCAGCCCCCCGGACATGGTGCGCTGCGAGGGCACGCATCCGATGGGCGGGATGCCGATGACGGCCACGCGGCGGGCGCCGGCGCGGACCAGGTCCTCGACGAAGGCGGCGGCGTGGGTGACGAGGAGGCGGGCGTAGGAGGCGTGGTCGTAGTTGCTGCGCGCGCGCAAGGTGAAGTAGGTGTTGGCCACGTCGTCGCTGCCGGCGCACACGGCGAAGACGCCCCTCGAGAGGATCTCGGCGGCCTTGGCGTCGCCGGCTGCGGCGCGCACCCTGCCCAGGTACTCGTGGAACATGTTGAGCTGGTCGGGCAGAGAGATGACGGAGGCGAGGCGGGGCGTGAGGGGGTCGAAGCCGGTGCCCCCGGAGGCGAAGCTGACGCCGGTGACGAGGTCGTGCTTCTCCAGCGGCTGAGCGGAGAGGTAGGGCGGGAGCAGCTCCTTGAGGCCCAGCCGGGAGGCGATGAAGTCCGTGGGTATCCTGCCGTTGCAGAACCTTCCCGTGGGGCGGTGGTTGACGAAGTCGTCGCCGTAGGGCGGGAAGTTGGCCTTGATGATGGTGTTGATGTCGTTGTTGTTGCCGGGGTCCACGATGGAGTCGCCGAACACGATCAGGGCAGGAGCCAGCTCCGCGGGATGCTGCTGCTTGGAATGGTCGGCATGGCCACCGCCACCGCCATGGTGATGTTGCTGCGGGGCTGCACCAGCTGCTGTACTCCTCCTAATGCTAATGCTAATGGTGAAACAAAAGATGCACGAGAGCAGCAGTAGTATCCTCGTCGTTGCCATATTATCTACTACTCCTGCGGCGGAAATGAAGGAGAAGATTTGGAGGCAAGATCGACTCCAAAAGCGATAACTTGACTGCTAGGAGACGAGTAGATCAGCTTGTGAACTGTGGAGTGAGAGACGTCCTCCTCCTCTTTACAGTACTCAATCAAGCCATGGGTGGCACAAGATTGGCTTCCCAATATATACTAGTCCTAAATCCTAGTAATAAATTGCATCGCCGTCGGTGGATGCGATTTATGGTCATCAATGGGTTGCATGCCTTCAATTCGGCATCCGACTTTTTGGCACTGCGCAGCTGGGAGCTGGATACGCGCCGCGCAAAAGCTTGCTTGCTTCTCTCTTTCTCTCTGTGCAGCAGACAGTTGTGCTTGGCCCAACTGACCAGAGGAAACTGTAGCAGAACTTCATCTTCGTTCATCCACCAACAGGCCACTAAGCATGCAGGCCACACAGCCACTGGTCGGTACTGCCACTGGTCGGTACTGGTAGGATCATTCAGAGGCCAACGCACGAACGAAGCAAGCAAAGCAAGCAGCTTCACATGGCCGAGTTAAATGCCATCGCCCGGCCTCTTGTCCTAGATGCATTGGATTGGCATATGCGTAATTCAGGGCCGTACGTGCTGTGTGAGTGAGATCGACCTGTCTCTCTTCTCTACTAGTAGTACTAGGTCGTAAATGCATCACACAAGAAGACCTGCTCCTATGTGGCTCTCTACTTTATTTAGGTAGTAGTAGGCGTCAGAGTGCTGTACTTGCATAAGGATTAAGGGGGAGAATCGAGTCTGTTACTACTACTCCTGTCCTGTAAGGATAAGGAAGAATTGTGGGTATTCTTCCAATCCTACTAGTAGTAATTCCAGAGAAATCCAATGAACAACATCGATAGTATGCTACTAGTACTAGCACATTATGAATTTCTTTTTTTACGAGGACAATCTTGTGAATTTCTGATTTTAAGAAACCTAAGGTTTTTATACAGTATATCCTGACGATAAACCAGCAGTAGTACATTCCTCTTCACGTTCCATATCCATAACATTTAATTTGCCAGACAGCCGGCTGGTAGATCTTCTGATTATTTATTAGACGGAGACACCGCCGATCTAGTAGCTCACAATCGATCCGTTGGTTGGGACCATACAAGTAGCAGCATGCCATCCCACTAGTAGCACTTCAATTTGCAATTTGGTGATGCAACCAGCTTCAGCTAGAGCGCGCTTGGCCGCTTGCTACTGCATTGCATCAGCAACCAATTTCCACCACAAGCTTGCATTTGCATTCACACTTCTTTTAGCTATTGCAATGTTGATTGCATGTATAGTGCTAATACGATGAACACTTCATTTCAGGTAACTATAGGACAAGACACTTCGGTTGATTGGTTGCATTTGATTGGCAAATCTTAAAAGGAATGTCTATTTACTCCATGATTAGTTTGGTTTGGTTTCCGAACTAGATAGTAATATTTTACCAGTTCATGGTTGGACTAGAAACAATCCTCACAATTAGCTGGTCTATTCGAAGATTTGCAGACTAATTTTGGCCTGATTATTTACAATTTACTAGTAAATCCAAACATGACCTAAATGCTAATAGACAAAATTGTGTGAGAGACATCAATATTTCGTGACTTCGTTTGATAGATTAAAAATCAGACGAATTCGATTGAGGGACTTTAATTTTTTTTTTTTTTAGATTCATCTACGGCACACTGCAGCTAATACAACACTACTATTCTAGCTGTGAAATAACAATTCTGTCCTCTTCTCTGAGACCGCTTCTTAATTTTCTAGCTGCAATTTTTAGGACTTTTGTTTTCATTTTCATCAATAATGGATGTTATATATCACAAACCGATCTATCTTCACAAAAATTTACAATCTTTTGAATGAATTTAAGTGTTATTTTTTAAATAAAATATTTATCATCAGTTCTTTTTTCAAAAAAATACTATTCGTTTCCACGGAGAGTAAATATGCTCGTACTAGGCTTTAATTACCACTCCTGCGTTGGCACGTGCACGTCAGCAAGGATTGGACTATGGAGCACAGGCCAGAGCCCAGAGCCCAGAGCCCAGAGCCCAGAGGGTCAGGGCAGCAGTGATGCGGTGATGCCAAGGACCGGGTCCACGTACCCTTTTTCCCCCTGCGTGGCGAAAGCAACCTCGCGCATGCGTAACAGTGCAGGTCACTTGTCCAGTGAAATCTGTCCTTTTTCACACACTGAAAAAGAGAAATACAACCAATCTCAGCGGACATTTGATAAATAATTAAGGTGTAGGCAGTATAAATAAGGTGTCATCTCAACAGATTTTTTTTTATATAGCTATGTACATATATACTACTTAGTTTAAAATATGTCGTGACTTGTATGTAACGTTGAAAACCACAAACAATATGATATCGCTTTGAATGATGTGATAGTGTTGAAATTGTTGAAATGAAATTGACACTGGGAATGGCCTAATGCAAATTTACAATACCCACGATAGTACTTATCAACCAGGCAGAACAGGAATGGTACGACAATAAAAAGATAAAGTCTTCGACCATCCTGTATCTTAGATACGTGGCTCGTCTACGTATTCTACAAAATGAAAAATTGAGTTGAGCACCATCGGACGGGACGGAGCAGTGGATGGGGCGGTGAACCGGGAAAGAAGGCAAAGTGCACTGTTGCTGGTGTGGCAAAGGCTGTATCATGCGAAGCAAAAGGCTGGCTCTCTTGGCAGGGCATCGTCCATGTCCTTCACCTCACCTCGCCATCACCATGGCTCGACGAGCGTGTCGGTACTGATCAATGCACGAACCAGCATCCATTGATCGTCATCGTCAGGCTTAGGTACTGCAAGCATCAACAGTCTATAGGCCCATCGCCAACTCGAGTCTATTCGTATATGACTCACTGACTGCTGCCATGTTTGCGCCTCCTGCTTATACACTGAAGTATGTACGTATGTGTACATTATAGGCCAACAGCTAAAATCTACTATAGTATAAATGTATAGGAGTACAAGTTTTAGAGGTTTTATGATGATTTAGAGAGATCAGACTAGATTGTGCAAAAATGTGATCAAGATATGCATGCAGAACCATAGAAAAATGAAAAGGAAAAAATTGGGATACCATTTATACAGTACACATGGTGTGCCGAACTATGTTTAATTCCATCTGCAAATACGTAATGTGCAGTAGTAGTATATCACACATAAAGAAAAAAAATGGGTGTGGTCAGTCAATGTGCTTGCTTCATCTACAGTGCTGCACTAGCCATTCCATATTATGTGTACGGATCAGTTGAGCTCCCCAACGCACTGAAGGACAGCGAGCGGGCTATAAGATGGAGGAGCGAGTAGGGCCTCCCACTCCCACAGTCCCACCACCCAACAGAATAGAGTGAAGTGAAGTGAAGAAGAAGAAGAAGAAGAAGAAGAAATAAGATGGTGGAGCTTGCTGCAATCTCTCCGTGCCCGTGAATGACGATGGAGGAGGTGTGGAGGGACTACATGTCCCTGCAGTCCACTTGTGCCACCACACCTGCCGTCCACTCCTCTCCTTCACCGCCGTCCTCCTACCGCGATGCCGGCATCCTCCAGGACTTCTTCACATCCACGCCGCAGCAGCCCCAGACGCCGCCTCCGCTCCCTCCAACCGTGCTCAGCCTCAACTTCACCCTAGAGTTCACCTTCCTCGGCAGTGGCTCCTCCTCCACCTCCAGCGGGGACCCAGCCACCGTGATCTTCCCCTACGCGCCAGCGCCCCGGATGACTGGGAGCTCCGGTGGAGACCGGCGGCGCCAGCGCATGATCAAGAACAGGGAGTCGGCGGCCCGATCGCGAGCGAGGAAGCAGGCATACACCAATGAGCTGGAGTTAGCGCTGGCGCGGTTGCGGCAGGAGAACGCCATGCTCGTCAACCTTCACCAGGAGCTCAACGTCTGTTCCTGACCTCGCTTCATCATCATGATCTGTTGTTGTAGCATGCATCGAAGAACCAATGCAAGTAACTGTCAATTTGTTGCAGGTGCGTTTGGCAATGCCAGTTCAGGTCCCTAACAGGCTCAGCGTCCAGAGATGCCGCTCTGCCCCACTCTGAAGAATGAAGATCGAAAAACCTGCTGATTTCATTCAACAAATCTATTTAGTACTAGTGTTTTACGTATAATCATATAACATGTACTGTACACCACTAGAGTCTGTATCTCCTATGTGACGTACCTATCTAGTACATGTATTTTGGTGTTCAGTACTACTAGTATAAAATCTATGTAGGGAGGAAGTGATTAACTTGGTGGTGCGGGGCAAAGCAAAGCAAAGAAAGCAACCATGCAGCACCTTTTGAGGAAAAGAAATCAAGGATGCAAGACAGGCACTTGCAGAAATTGATGAAGCAACATCAGGATGGATAGAAATCAAGGGTGCAAGACAGTTACTTGCAGGAATTGATGAAGCAACATCAGGATGGATAGAAATCCTTTGTCTCGATCTTGATATATATGGAAACCAAGGTAGTAGCTACATTACCATTTTCGCCAACCTCTCCATCCTGTTATGGTGATTGCCTCTTCTGTCCCTTATGTATCCAGTACTGAAACTGAATCTGCTTTGCTGTTTTTTGGCATTGCCCTTTATTTGCAGGTTGAAATGTATGTACATGTAGCAGGAGGAAAAACTTGCAGAGCCTTTAGCAGCAGCAGCTAGAGAACACGTGCCATCTTTGTATACGTCTTACATCTATTCCACGAAGGTTTTACTAAAGTAGAGGTGATTTTTTACTGGCCATAGATTTGGGGCTCGACTATCATTAAATCCAATTTGATAGCACCTTGCTACATTAAAGTTCAGAGTACTCACAAGTTCAACGGAGATAGAGGTCAACCTAAATCTTCTCCATTACTGGCCATAAATTTGGGGCTCGACTATCATCAAATCCAATTTGATAGCACCTTGCTACATTAAAGTTCAGAGTACTCACAAGTTCAACGGAGATAGAGGTCAACCTAAATCTTCTCCATTACTGGCCATAGATTTGGGGCTCGACTATCATCAAATCCAATTTGATAGCACCCTGCTACATTAAAGTTACAGAGTACTCACAAGTTCAACGGAGATAGAGGTCAACCTAAATCTTCTCCATTACCTTGTGGCAGGGCCATGCACTGTCATCATCTGATTATTAATAAGGAAACTGCACTTAAGTTAAGATACATTTATGCATCCGATTATTAATAAGGAAACTGCACTTAAGTTAAGATTGAAATTAATTGGGTTCTTACTCTGTATTTGCGGATTGAAGAACGAAGTCAGGCTTACCATCACCCTCACTCCATTAATCCAGTTACTGAATCCGCTCGAACAATCAAATATTTCAGTTCCTGCATGCAGTAGTCTATCATAATGGCGCATGCCACAAGGCCTCTGGAGTTAAAACAATGTATCGCTGTTGAACTGTTTAAAAAACAGAGCTAACATCAGAAATTCAGAATGCTCTTGGTAACTGAAAAAAAAGGACACATACATTTTGCTGTGGAGAGTAACGGAGCGTATAAACAGAATGCAAACCTCAGCAACCAGAACAAGGCTATACTCCAGCTAAATGTTGCGATAAAATGTGCATGTCACTGTTGATCAGATTAACAGTTATTGGCAACTTGATAGGTAGGCAGTCAACAAAGTAAAAAGGAACCAAAACTTTACACAGTCACATCCCCTTAAAACCACAATTCTCTTCTTCGTGTAAAACAGACTCCAAAATCATGACTCATGCAAAAGCACTCCAAAAATGGCAGGAAACAATATGGATAGCACTCGAACTTAAATGCTTATATAAATGCTTACATAATGTGTAGCCTCGATAAGATGACAGAACTAAAAGGGAACATCAGACAGTTCTGGTTATTTTCACTCAGCATTAGAAGAATGTGATTAAAGCGCAAGAGGAACACTGTGTCATAGGACATGAGCAACTACATGTATGGCTACTCACCTAATGCTTGCCATGGAAATTCAGACTTCATCTGTGAACCAGCACAACATGACAATATGAAGATTGTTAAAGCATAGATGTTCAGAGAAGATATGAAAAATTCAAGCAATACAAGTATCCACAAGCATGGCATCAACTCTTATCCATCAACATCTTAACTCACTTCAGAAGACAAGGAAGAACTTACATCCCTGTTTCTTTTTGATCTATCAACTTATGAGCAACCTTTATAAGCTGCAGAGATACAACATGAGCAGAAGATCTCGCAACGCCTATGCAGCCAAGAGCAGAAAAATGTACCTTGATTGGTAACCACTCCAACAAGGGAGAGGCGATGTTTCAGTTTCTGTGAAGACCTTCATCATCCCTTCTCTTACTAGTTAGATCTGAATTACATGTATATGGGGGGATAGGATCCTTACAAGAGAAAGGTGAAGTAATTCAAATTCCCATCATGATCAGGATGAATGGAGTTTTACAATTTGGACGAAATCAGTTAACAGCTTTGCGCACTGACTCAACATAGTTTGCAACTTTGATTAACTGATGGCTTCACCCAATAGATTCACAATTTGACGTAACTGTTCCCTTATTGCATTTATCTATTTAAACTCCAAGATTTCACTTGTCTTGGGTTAAATAGCTGAATGTCTTTGTGATGTGCCCTTTCCATTTCTAAGTATTTCCAGAGTGTAACTGTAATCCAACATAAGCGAAAAGAATATCAATTTACAGAATTGATCGAATCCATTTCCAAACCATACACTTAAAATGGCATTGCTGAATTCCTATCTTTCTTTGCTGTTAAATCAGTGGGGGCGACTAGGATAGGCGCGGGGCCATATTTGTTGAAGGGGCAAGTTTCCTTAAGCAGACAAGTTCGAAATGAGGCTTAATTGTTCGACAGGGTCATATTTTGTTGAAGGGGCAAGTTTCCCTAAGCAGACAAATTCAAAATAAGGCTTAATTGTTGGACTACAGTATAGAGTAAGTCATGAAAAACTGAAGGGATGAATTAAGATGGTACTTAGAGCATCTAAGTTGAGATATTTATTATATCTTTACCATGCATGGTACAAAAAATGGGTGCGAAATTATCTGCACTACAAACATGTTGAAGACCATGCTAGTGTACATTAGACTTTTGGAGGCAGCTTATAATTACTGATTCAAGTACATGCATAATATACCAATAACTACTAGGGAGCAGGGGAAACCATCAATGTTGATGTCTTTGGGTGCCAAAGAAGCCAGCAGCAAAGAGGTTGAGGTTGAGGCGCCTGCTGGATTGTTGGGCCCTGTCTGTCGTGCTCCTGGTGCTGCTGCTTCTGTTTCTGAAAGGAGTGAAACCAGCATGGAGTAGGCTGGTAGGCGAAGAATAATGAACGCTGTGGCTGCGACGAAGCCAGTGGAGCCTGTTCTTGAGGCGAGGCCGGCAGTGGTGGACGAGAGAATCATCGGGGAGTGATATCTCAGAAGAGCCCATCGCGGTGGAAGACACGGAGAGGCTGCCGTTGGGACGAATTCCTTGGGACTGTGATGAGGAGGAGGACCTTGCAGCATTGCCCGCGTGGTTGGCATACCTGGACCTGGAGGACTCGGAGAAGGACCTGTCGAGCAGACGGTCGGCAGGCTTGGTGAGGAAATCCCTGATGGCCCAGACCCTGAGGCTGGCCGTCCTCCTCTCGACTACAGCGAAGCCATTGGTTGCATCACAAGAAGCACCTGCAGCCGCAGGAGGAGCGGCGGCGGCAGCGGAGCAGGAGGCATCCAAGGACTGACGAGAGGGGAGGAAGGAGGAGTGGTTGGCGGCAGCGGCGGAGGTGTCGCAGCAAGCGATCCACTCGCTGCAGGACTGACGAAGGGATCGCTTGCGCTGCAGGCCAGAAGGCGGATCTTGGATGGTGGAGGAGGAGGAAGGGGCGGCCTTGCTCTGCTCCTGGTCGTCATGGTCTTCTAGCTGGAAGAGGCGAAGGAGCGTGGTACGACGTGCTGGCATCGTCGCCCCCGCTGCGGTTGTGGGTTCCTCCTCCACCTCCAACTCCCGGTCCAGGCTCCGGGCAGGCTGTGGGGAGGATAGAACAAGATTTGTGGCCTGAAGCCTGTCGAGGAGGCAGGCTGAGCAGAAGCCGGTGAAGGGCGGCTGCGAGGGGTGCTTTGGGCACCTCCTCCCCGACGGCGATGCAGCGTCGCCATCGGCCCCATTGGCCATCCGGATCGAGATAGGAATACCTCGATTGGGAAGAAGAATTCGATTGGAGGCTGCTGATGGCGAGATTTGACTGGGGAAGGCTAGGGTTTTGACCGCGCAGGTCTGCTCGGAATTGGTCGGGGGGAACAAGGAAGAAGACGAGGGGAAGAGGTAGCCGTTGTGCTGACTGCCTCCTTGCTGCCATTTGGGTCCCACCCTCAACCTTGCCTTTCTTTTTCTTATAGCCAACTTGGGGCCCATAGGCCTGGAGACGATACCGGGCCTTTTTTTTTTTCTTTGACAAAAACTACCGGACCTTGAACCGAACAAGCATTCCAGTATAGCGAGTAAAAACGATGCAGGAAACAAAGCTTGTATACTACTACTACAGATCAGAATAAGAATAATTAACGAGATGAGGTATGTAGCTAGAATGCGTATTAGCTACAGTATTATTACATCAAATCGACTACTGATAATAATGCACGAGCTAGAGCGAGAGACCATCTAGCTAAGAAGAGACGCCAAGCCTAAGCTCAAGGTCGAGACCATCCTCTTCATCCTCGGGGCCAGAAGCAGCTGCTGGAGTAGCGGTGGCAGCAGCGTAGCCGCCGCCGCTTCCAAGTCCCAACTCCAAGCTCATCCATGAGCGCTTCTTGCTGCCAACAATGCCGCCATCGTCCGCTGAGCGTTGCGGCGGCGGCGGCGGATAGTTGAGGTTGGGAAGAACAGGAGGCGGAGGCGGAGGAGGGGAGCCTTGCCTGAGCCTTGCCCTGTCCCTCCTGTGGACGTTCATGTGGCCCCCGAGGGCCTGCGCAGACCTGAACTCTCTCTTGCAGAAGCTGCAGGGGTAGGACCTAGGCGGCCAAGCAGTGAAGCCGCAGCTGTAGCTCCATGGCGGCAGCTGCTGCTCCCTCTCCATGGCGGTACTCGCTCTTTTAATTTTCAGCTCTCGACCACGAATTAACACGAGAGGGAAGATAGAGAAGTGATCCAGACAAAATGGGCACCCTATTTATAGACCACCGTCGTTCCCACGCTGATCGATTCCACGTACGGTTTCATGGCTTCGGACTTGACTGGCGATCGATCATATTCATATCTACTAGCAGACTGCTACCATACACACTGAGTATTACTACTATTACCAATTCACCATATGTACAATGCAAGTCACAAGCAACAGCAACAGCTCTCTCTGAATCAGATGGATGGAGATGAAGATTTTGATGCGGGAGTCCGAGCCCGGCACTGTAGATCATCGCACTGTTTTGTGCTTGTTGACTGGTACTACATGCATATGCTTGACCGCTTTTCCTCGCTCGATGTCGATGGGTGTCTCGTTTGTCAAACGTGAGCAGTGAAAATCTTTCCTTAGATAACAAACTTGCAGGCTGAATAATGCTCTGCTCAGTCTCAGTCTGCTACTCCACTCCCTGTTCTGTTCATGGATACTAGTAGATGACTAGTACTACCTATGGTTTGTGTCTGCCTAGTAATCAACAACAACCAGGACAGCTCTTGCATTGACTGATAAATCCAGATGAGAGACCAGCACTGGAATGAGCAGACCATGATCCAGGCCTACCTGTGTTGTTCTGCTGCCTTCATTCCTTCAAAGTACTGGTCTCTCTCGGATGCTGCATATGTTGAACGACGACCATCCATCCCTCGATCCCTATTATATAGACATATAGATGCACGTACAAAGGGGACAGAGCATCCAAATCTCTCAATATTTAGAGGATCTCCATTGTAATCATGGGCCATGACTCGGGTGATCTCAATATTTAGGGGACTCTGTTTTCTTTGTCATTTCCAGGTTCTGAATGTGTGTGTATATATTCCTTAATTAGGATATACTATGTTCTAAAAAATTGATGTTGTAAGATTGTCCTTGCATCCTCAGTGCGTACATATCCAACAACAATTTTCGTAGTACAATCTCTCGGTTTACATATGATACTCCACTCGCAATATGAATTGAACCTGTGAAACACAAGTGCCTAGTATATACTAGTATATATTAAGTGACGGACGACGTGTACGTAATACATTATCATGTGATTGATTTTATTCAGAATAACGGGTGCTTAATTGATAATTTGAGATAATCAGGAGGTGGTTTTGGGCGATGGATCGTCGGTCACTTGCTCCTGCTGATGGTCTAGCTGCTCCTGCTGCTTCTTCTTGAAGAGCTTGCGGTCGAGGTGTTCCTTGAAGGTGCGCGGCGTGAACCTTGCCGGCTGGTCGTCGGTGACGAGCTCCGGCAGCGGGCGCAGGATCACGGATTCCGGTGGCGGCTCGCAGAAGACGACCCAGGAGACTCGCACGGCCTCGCGGTTGACGAGGCCGCGGTGCAGCACGCTGGTGTATCGTCCGTTGCTGAGGATCTCGAGGGCGTCGCCGACGTGGACGATCATGGTGCCCGGTTCGGAGCGCGCCGTGACCCAGCGGCCGCCGTGGCGCACCTGCAGGCCGGGCACGCCGTTGTGGAGGATGAAGGAGAGCGCGCTGACGTCGGTGTGGGCCTCGACGCCGACGGCCAGCTCCGGCTGCGGGCACCGCGGGTAGTAGTTGATCTTCATCTGGAGGAGGAGGTCCTCCTGTCCAACAAGCTCGTCCTCTAGCTTGCGCTCCTCCAGTCGAAGCCCCAGCGAGAGGATGGCGAGCAGCCTGGATGCCAGTTCCCTGACATGGCGGCCGAACTCGCGGGTCGCGGCGACGTAGTCGGGTGGGTGGGCGGGCCATCCTTGACGAACGCCGTCGTCGGGGTGGAGGAGGTGGAAGAGGTAGTCCTCCCACTCCCGCTGCCCGCTGGCGTTGGTGGCGAGGCGGCTGCCGTAGCCCTGAAGGCGGCCGGCGGCGGGGTCGTTGGCGTAGGCCTCCTTGGCGTCGATGGGGAGGGCGAAGAAGGCGGTGCCGGCGTCGCGGAGGCGGTCCACGACCTCGCTGGGGATGCCGTGCCCGGCGATGTGCATGACGCCCCACTCCGCAGCAGCAGCGCGCACAGCCTCCACGCACTTCTCCTTATCGTCCTCGTCCTCCTTGCCGCCGGCGGCGGCGTTCTTCTGCTTGTTCATGAAGGGGGAGATGTCCACGACGGGGATCCGCTCTTGATGATCAGCATGGGCCATCAGCAGGTCGAAGGCGTCGCCGAGGTCGGCACGCTCGTCGGCGGGGCGGACGTACTCGGCCGGGATGGAGGACAGGCCGCTCAGGCTCAGCGCCTCCACGCGAGCGGGCTGCAGCTCCATCATCCCAGACGACGAGGACGACGACGACGATGATGATTGAGCTAATCCAATCTCTTCTTCTTTCTTCCTCCCTAATAATACACAGGACTGGAGTTCTCTGCGCGCGGTGGGTGATGGATCCAATCCAAGGCTCACACAGCTTCTATATAGCATGTTCATGACATGATGAAATTGTTGCAGCTACCTACCCGGCAGCTCGCTCGCGTTGAGAGACCGTTGGGTGTGGTGTGCTTATTGACTGGTCGCTGCACCCCACACCACGCACCACCATATGGTCACGTGCCCCAACCTCAACAACAAACACGCACGGCACAGGCTTATTGTCCTAGTGCTAGCAACAACAACAATAATAGTAATGTAAACATTTCAAAAAGAACAATCATAATTTAAAAACTAACGGGAGTAGGAGTACTAATAAATACATAATTTGATTGCGGCTGCTAGTTAACTTTCTTAGGACAGGACGTGGGTGGCGCACTGAGACTGTAATAAGGACCCCTGCACAACGCCAACGCAGTCCACCGTGAGGCCATGCCTGCCGGACACCCAGGCGGGCACCTTCCACCGGAGCTGTCCCTTGATGCGCGTCCTCAGCAGCGCCGGGCCCTCCTCAGCAGTCCACGGCGACTTGAACACGGCGGACATCACCACGTCGCCCTCTGGTTGCTCCAGGGACGGAAGGGCCGCGCTGACGCCGAGGGGCACGTCGGCGTAGGAGGCGCTGACCCGGAGCTGGTCGTAGAGGGCGACGGCGTGGGCGTTGGGGTTGTGAGCGGTGAAGGCAGCCTCGACGACGATAACAGTGCCGTTGTTTGTTGCCGTGGCAAGCAGCGAGAAGCGCGGGCTGGAGGGGCGCAACAGGGTCAGCCACAGGATGACAGCCAGCGACAGCAGCGACACCACCATGGACGACACGGCGATCAGCGCTCTCCTCATCCTTCGCCCATGGTGGAGCTTCCTGGAGCAGTGCCTCGGGGATTTGTCAGGATCATCCGTGATCAGGGACATCACTTCACCTTTGCTGCTTGGCGCTAGAAGTTCACTAGCTAGTACAGGTTGTTGCAGCGGGGAAACAGGGGAGGATGTGTGGAAGATGCGTGAAGCAAAGCTCCTTCCTACTATATCCTTTTGCCTTTTGAAAAAGTAGAAGATTCTTTGGGTGTCAAGTATGACGGAATCGGAAGAAAAGGCAGCACGCATATACCATAATCCACCAGGAACATCCTATCTTCAATATTACTTCTGATGCATATATCCAGTAGTATATATGCGTCATAAGGACCACAAAAGAGAGAAAGACAGAGAATTAGTGCAGCCTGCAAACAATCTTAACAGCATTGTCCGCCTTCCTACCATTAGTACAGTAATCATGCATAAGCAAGCAACCAGTTAACAAATAACAGACTGAAGAATTGAAATCTCTGTTCTGAATCATTATCTGGTACTCGTAGGTGCTCACACCACTTATGAAAACCACCATTTTGCATAGTGGTTCATACCACCACCTTAGTGTATGGATAATACTAGGAAATAACATTCATGCCACCACCAGATGATGCACAAAAACATACACCTACCGTCTCTGACATTATAAACCAGCTTGCAAACATTTACTGAGACCCACCGAACTTCCCCATCATCTTTGCTATGATAGGCCCCACCTTGGGATTGGTTTGGTGCTTAGCGAAGCTGGCAGGATTGTTCATCACTGCAGCAGATAAAAACACCAGATGAAAATGCAAAGAGTACAGGAATTCAGCTTCGCACATATGATACAATTATAAACAAGAAAAAGAAACCCCTTAGGTCAATCCTCAGACGACACATCGGACAAAAATGACGTGGAAAGAAATTCAAGCAAAAAAAAAAAAGGAGGGTTTTCCTGGCATATAAACACAGAGTTGCATTGGAGATAACACTCAATAAGAAGACATAGGGTGACTTTTTTTTATATATAATATGCATTATGATGGATTAATAATGTAGAAAGCACAAGTTTCTCTTGTACGAGAGGCTTAACATACTGTGCCAACGCTCTCCTGGTGTGACCGGTTAGAGCGATGTGCTCTGGGAGCTCAAACTCCCATCCGACCCAGGTTCGAGTCGTGGCACCAACTTCTTAAAAAAAAAAAAGTCAGGAGAATGTCTCTCCCCCTGATTGAGAAAAAAAAAAGGGCTTAACATACTGTTAGCAAGATTCTATCTAGACATGCTTGCTACTTCGCTAGCCATATTTATTGGGACTAGGGGCGCAAGCATATCAACCTTAGGTTCATCTGCAAACTTCTTCAAAGGTGAATGCAATTTTGAAAACTTGGTTCATTTCTTTAAACTAAAGAGGTTAGGAGGGTACCCTTAGGTGCACCTCTTTACACCCTTAATTGGGACTGGATGCAAACCACTTCCCTACTATAAAATATGCAAACCACTGCAAGCTGTAAAAAATTACCGTCCATGATAATGCTATAGGGCACTATTTTTCACGAGAAGGTGAAGACCGTATACTATTCCTATCATTCAGAATCATACCCACGGGACATGGTTGATTGTAATAACATAAACCAGAAGCAACCAAGGAGGTGAAACTTGAACACTAGCATCACAAGATTTGTGGGAAGCTTACCATCTTGAAGAGCCGCCATGACCTCAGGGTCGCTGAATGCTGCCATCAGTTCAGGGTCCTATAGTACAAACAAATCAAACCATTGCCATTGCAAGGAGTTATTCCACTATCAAAGTGAATCAAGGAAAAAAAATTCAGGGATGTAGCAAGCTCTTAAGCACTCACGTTCAGGATTTTGCTCATATCAACATTACCAGGAACACCCCCAGGCATGGCACTCCCAGAGAAGCCGCCAGGCATCCCTCCAGGGAAACCGCCACCAGGCATCCCTCCAGGAAAACCCCTGGGAGGTGCACCACCTGATGAGCGACTTGATGACTGCTCCTTCCTCTTTTCCTTGTCATAAGCAGCCTGACAATTAACGGAAAAGGCACTAGTTCACATACAACCATAAGAAACACCATATTGTCATTAATGCCTATCGGCCTATTTTATTGTGAAACCTGTGCCTCTGCCCTTCGACGAAGCCGATCACGCTCAGCTCTCTTTTCCTCCCTCTCTTTTCTCAGCCGCTCATACTTCCTGCGATGTTCCATTATCTTGTGTGCATTAGGTTCCACCTGCAAAATCACCAAATTCAAAAAAAAATTAAAAGATTGTAAGCCTGCCATTAAATTGAAAACTTAGTAACTTAGTTATAGAAAAAAAAGGTTGACCTTCTTGAGCACAGCATTGATCTCCTCATCGAAATCCATGTTTGATGCTGCGTGCAGATCACGAGCAGCTTCCTCCCATTTGCCAAGCATGGCATAGGCCATTCCACGAGTTTTATAGCCTTTAGCAGAATCTGGGTTAATCTATAGGGAAACACAAATATTGATAGGTTAGGTACATCGCACTCCGAATCATCAACAGAATTATTGTTTTGTCAAGATTTTAGGGCTTTTATTCTGCTTCTTGACATCTTTTATGCATGGTGCATATGCAAAATAGCATTTTGTGTGGGAAAATGAAATACAAGATGATTTCAGGCTTTAATTCTGCCCCCCTGAGTCGTGACATCATTTAACGTTGGTGTTTCTGGAAAACAGCAATTTGCTTGAGAAAAATGAAATACAAGATGAGATAAATGTATTACCTCTAGGGCAGCATTTGCATCACGTATGGCAGCAACAGGTTTCTTCATTTTGATAAATACAGATGCTAGATAAACATAAGAATTCCACAAAACATTTAGTACTTCTTCCATAAGTAAACGAACAGCACAGGAGGTAACATTTGGCATTTATGAAGACAAAATTCATAACGTAGGCACAGACCTCTAGTACCATACATGATTGCTGAGAGGGGATTCAGCAGTATTGCATTGGTAAGATGTTCAATAGCATCATCAAGTTTTCCTGTGAGTTCAAGACCCAAATATTGGAGAATCAAATAAAATCCAGACTGCTATAAGACAAGAAAAAGGATAGATGATGAAAAACAAGAGTACCTTCTGACATGGCTTCCATAGCCTTGCCTTTTGCTTCTTGTGAGGCATCACGATTTTCTTCAGTTACCTCAACTGAAGGATCTCCCATCTGCCATATCAAAGAGGGATTAATCACCCTCACACCTGCCTTCCAATTTGTACAGCTAATGGAACGGATATGGGATCACGACCATGAGTAGATGAGACCAGGAATGGTGCCTACGCAATATAGTTGATTAATTATACCTTCTGCGGTGGGTCATCATGGTCAGATTGTACAATGTCTCCTTCAAGCTCAAGATCAGACTCAACAATCTCTTCATCGAGCTCATCTGGCTCAGGAGTGGCGTCCCTCATATCCAGATCTTCATCATCGTCGTCATCGTCATCATCAATGTCATCCATGGAAGATCTCTGCATTGCATATACATTATAAGGGCGGGAGCAAGAGAAAAAACCATTGGAAAAAAAGCCAGTGTGAGTGCCATTGTAACAGCAATTCCAGAAAAATATGGAGAGTTTTTTTTTCTCACATGAAAACATAAGTTTGAAAGAAAAACTATATATACTTCAAGCACAAGAAACAAATTCCACTTGGTTCCTAACCCCTACCATATCTCTTTAGTATACAGAATATTAAAAAGAAACAAAGGACCTGGGAAGGTACGTATCATATTCCGAGGTCGATCATCGTGATTCAGAAAGTGGGGGGAGCGAATGGTACCTTGGGCTTATCAGAGGTGTAGGTGGAGGCGGCGGCGGGGATTTTGGCACCCAAGCTGGAACAAGTAACTCATATCAAAAGGGACTTGCAGAGGGGAATCCCTGTCTCAGGGAAGAGAGAGAGAGAGCAGGGCGGAAGCTGACCTGTGGAGGTAATCCCGGAAGAAGGTGAGGCTGGGATCGGAGAGGAGGGAAGGGTCCTTCTTGCACGCCTCCACGAACTCTTGAAGCTCGCGGACCTTGGACGCATCCATGGCCTCGTCGTCGTCCTCTTCCTCCTGCTTTGATTGGACTCTTTCTTCCCTAGGGTTTTTCCTCTTGCCTCGCCGGCGTACTGCTCTGCTAGAGGAGGAAGGCGATGAGGGAGCCTTCCAAGTTCTAGTGCCTTCTTGACCCAGCCAGCCCGCACTGTCAGCGACTCACTCACCGACTGACTTGACTGGGGACAGGCTTTGTGCCTGTGGGCCTATATCGGGTTCATGGGCCGAGTTTTTTCTATTTTGGTGGTGGGCTGGGTTGGTTTGCTCACGCTTTGCTCGCCGCCCGCTTGGGGGGAGGAAAAGGCACATGAGTTTTGCTCAATAAAAAAAAAGGCACATGAGTGACACTGCCATGAGCTGCAGTTACTGCAAGCTGCAGCTGACGGAGAAGAGAAGAAGTGCGGAGGGGGACTCTTGACTCTGCTTCTCCTTCAGCGGTGGGGTGCTCTGGATCTCTCCCCTGGAACGGGATTCAGCAGCAGCGACCATGATAACCCCTCGATCTCTCGCCGTCGTCGTTCTCCTCCTCCTCGCCGCCGCCGCCGCCGTCCCATCCATCACCTGCAGCAGCAAGAATGAGGAGGAGGAAGAGGAGGACCTCCAGTACCTCATCGACAACGCCGATGACATCCCCGCCAAGGACCCTGACGAGTGGCTCCAAGAGGCCTCGCCTGACGACGACTATGGTGACGACGACCTCCTTGAAGATTCTGAGGCGGATGACATGCCTCCGGACCAGATCGACGAGACCCACGTTGTCGTCCTCACCGCCTCCAACTTCTCCACGTTCCTCGCCGCCCGCCGCCACGTAATGGTCGAGTTCTACGCCCCCTGGTGCGGTCACTGCCAGGCGCTAGCCCCGGAATACGCCGCCGCTGCCGCCCACCTCGCCGCCCACCACCACCAGGACGACCTCGCCCTCGCCAAAGTCGACGCCACCGAGGACACTGACCTCGCCCAGAAGTACGACGTTCAGGGCTTCCCCACCGTTCTCTTCTTCATCGACGGCGTCCCCAAGGATTACACCGGCGCCAGGACCAAGGATGCCATCGTCGCCTGGATCGACAAGAAGCTCGGCCCCGGGGTGCAAAACCTCACTGATATCGACCAAGCTGAGAGGATCCTCACCGGAGATGACAAGGCCGTCCTTGCCTTCCTTGACACCCTTACGGTACCAACGATCCCTCCTTTTTCTGTTCCCATTCACAAAGGCTTATTCTTCGCTTTGACAATGTTGATATATTTCATTTTCTTACCGCACCCTTGCGTCTTCCTTATATTATTTTTATTATTTATTTTATAGTTAAACTGAATTACCATCATGTTTTTAATTACGGGACCACTATTCGTTTCAAAATGCTAAACAGGGCTCTTACAGTGACGAGCTTGCTGCTGCCTCAAGGCTGGAAGATAATGTCAACTTTTACCAGACTTCGAGTCCCGATGTTGCTAATCTTTTCCACATTGATCCAGCAGCAAAGCGCCCATCTGTAGTATTGCTCAAGAAAGAGGAGGAGAAGTTGACATTCTATGGTACGAGTCTTCATCTCCAAGTCACTCGAGATTTTCCTTTTTGTCCTTTCTATTTGTGCAAGTATTGATTGTTACCGATGCGGATCATGCAGATGGTGAGATCAAAGCTTCTGCCATTGCCGACTTTGTGTCATCAAACAAACTTCCTTTGGTTATCACACTAACACAAGAAACCGCCCCTTCTATTTTTGACAATCCAATCAAGAAGCAGGCAAGTCATGTGGTTCACAATGGGAGGCATACTCTTAACATCTTTTGTTCATTCACTGTTCCTTTACTGAGCCACTTTGCATTATTGCAACTCAGATTTTACTATTTGCTGTTGCAAACGAGTCTTCAAAGTTTCTGCCCATCTTTAGGGAAGCAGCAAAGTCATTCAAGGGAAAGGTAATTCTTTCTGCTGACTCGTCGATCCATTACCATCTTATTTCCATATCTTATTCCATGTAATTCATATCCGGAACTTTATCGGTTGTTTCCCTTGTACTAGTTTATTGTTTTGGTGTCTTTTTACAAATTTCTTATGAGGTGTCGCAACTCATGTGCAGCTTTTGTTTGTCTTTGTGGAGCGAGACAATGAGGAAGTTGGTGAACCAGTTGCCAACTACTTTGGTATTGCTGGGCAAGAGACCACAGTAATGCTTTGTCTTTTTACCACCTTTATTTCTTCATCTATTGGCTTCTCACATAGCAATCCATCATTGAATAAGATTTGTGTGTGTGTGGAGTCATTATGCAAATTTTGATTATTTGGTTCTACAGGTTCTAGCTTACACTGGGAATGAAGATGCTAAGAAATTTTTCCTTGATGGTGAGGTGTCACTGGATGCCGTTACGGTAATTACTAAATATATACAAATGTTATGCTCCTCTCTATGAGAAGGAAAAATTCGTAGGGCTCTGGCTAGCAGTTACAGGGGCCACACTTTATGTTATGAATTGGTAGCAGAGTTGTGACCCATTACTAAACTTGTTGTGCATTGGGAGGCATCCATATGTTTCTTTTTTTTTTTTTTGGTATTGTTGTATTATATGTAGTATACAATTAAGTAATTATTATTGGATACTCCCAAGAGAGGATTTATTTCAGTATTTTAACATTGCTGGCTAGGAGAATTAGCAATATCGATTAAAAGAACTTCATCTGAGTAAGATAAGATATTTAATGTTTTGGCCAATACACAGAAATTTGCTGAAGGATTCTTGGACGATAAGCTGACACCATTCTACAAGTCTGAACCAGTACCAGAATCAGTGAGTCTCAAGCATAATCTGATATCCCCTTTCTTCACTCATGATTTGTAACAAAGATATTGTGCACTGTGTTCCTATACAGAATGATGGGGATGTGAAAATTGTTGTAGGGAAGAATCTAGATCAAATAGTTTTGGATGAATCGAAAGATGTCCTTTTGGAGGTATGTTCTTGGCAGATATTTGAGAATTAGGGTCTAATTGTTATCGTTATTCACATGTCATTTCGGATGTAGATATATGCACCTTGGTGTGGGCATTGTCAGGAACTGGAGCCTACTTACAACAAACTAGCGAAGTACCTGCGTGGCATCGACTCCTTAATAATAGCCAAAATGGATGGCACTACCAATGAACATCCACGTGCCAAGGTGGTTGGTTTTGCCATTTACCTTCACCTTTTCGTTTAATCCTAGTATTTTACCCTCTTTTCATTTTTCAGTATTAAATGAAATCAAACAGTCCCTGCACTCTTTTAATTTCACGTTCCCTTTTACGTTACTAGGATTTACGTCTCTGAAATGTGACTTGACCATCATTTTTGTGTGACTTCACATCACTAGGATTTATAACATGAAAAAAACATTTTAATGATAAATCTTATGAATTTTCATATATCAGATTAAATAGTTTTAAAGATATGTTAGAATTCAAAGTTTGGAATGTTTTACTGCACGGATTACAGATTGTCAACGAGGGAGTACTGACTTTTGAAGGCACTGCAGTGTGAGTTTGATGGTGCTGCAACATCAGGCACAAGTTGCTGCTCTATGCATGTCAAAATGTATTGACCACCTTTGTATCATGTGTTACAGTAACATGAAACCGAATGCAAGTTGTTGCTTCGTTTAGGTTCAGCAGTACTTTTGTATCATGTGTTACAGTAACATGAAACCGAATGCAAGTTGTTGCTTCGTTTAGGTTCAGCAGTACTTTTGAGATAAGTTCATGGTACCATGCCACTGGTAAATATGACCAGTGATATGATACAACGGACCAGCTTCACTTTTCCCTCCAAATGTACGCTGAAGCTTCAATCGTGGCTCTTATTGAAGTGTTAATTGGGTGTTTCTCCTTGTATTACTTTCTTAAATTTTAATCAATGCATATACTCCGATCCCATATCCATATTTGCAAATGTTCTTTCACGTAGAGTTTTCAGAATACAAAACTGACTCTTGTATTCTATTGCAGCCTGATGGATTCCCCACAATCCTCTTTTACCCTGCAGGAAAGAAAAGCTTTGAGCCTGTAAGCGCTTAACTTCACTGTTCTGTTCACATTGTTGTTAAGAATGCTATCTTTGTACTTTGGGGCTGTGTTCTCAATTAGTTATCTGTTTATCGTAGAGACTGAGCACTACTTATGCCCTGCAACATTCAGTTTTGAAAGTACAAATACAAGAACTGAATTTGCTTGGCAACTTTTAGACAATTGGTTTCGCATAATATGATATGAAGATTTGTTGACCTTTTCTTTTATTTGTAGATCACTTTTGAGGGCGATCGGACTGTAGTAGAGATGTACAAGTTCATCAAGAAGAATGCTGGTATCCATTTCAAGTTGAAGCGTCCAGATTCATCAGAGAACAAGGCTAAGAGCACAGAGGACTCTACTTCATCCGAGAGTGAGAAGAGTTCTGATACAAGCCTGAAGGACGAACTGTAGGGCATGAAAGCATCGAACAGCTCAATACTGGCTGCTGTTTTTTTTCTCAAGTGAATCCTCTTTTTCTGAAGGTGGGAGAAACAGTAGCTTAAGCAAGGACTGAGTAGTCAGTTTAAGGATTTTGATGTGTATGGCTAGATGGGAACAAATCGGGACAGTATCTCAAATAAAAAGCAATTCGTTCTCTTTCTCTTTCATTACAGATTGATGATAAAAAGGTTTGGTACTGACCCTGTCTAAGATTTATACCCATGCAAAGAATGGCGTAATTTATACAACGAGCTCCCACTTCGAAGGATGTGGAATTGGAATGAACCGAAACAGAAGATGTGTGAAACTATGATGGAGGCTGCGCGCTCTCAAGGTCCGTGCTGTGGCCGTGGGGTTCTTCTTCAGTTATGGCCGGCGATGCCACCCTCCTGGCCCTCCATCTCAGAATCTGGAGGAGGATGGAGTTGGCGCAGATGGCCACGCTGAAGCCAGCGAAGGTCGACAGGATGATGGCGATTACCGCTTGGATCCGCACCTGGTTCAGTATACAGGAGCTGCCTTTGAGTATGCATTTTCTTTTTGTAGTAGTACTACTGCTCTACTAGTTTATCCTCACACACACACAAAAAAAACTCTCCCTTACATATCTGTAGAAGAGGTTGGTGAAGAGCACAATGAAGAGAAACTGGGCAGCAGAGTAGATCCACACATATCTTCTAGACACCATTTTTATTGTGGTCAGAGAGGAGAAGAGGCCAAGGACGCAGGCGAAGGGCAATGAGATGGCCAGAGCAGCAGTGCCATGGTCGCCAACCTGCATTTCATGGTTACTGTTGTTATAATGGGAGGGAACCTGGTTCTTAATTAAACAACTTGTGAATAGATTAGAGAAGCAACCAGCAGCTGTTCCAGGAAGCAGAAGTAGCCCAGCATGCTGATGATCACGAGGATTGTTCTGCCGTGCAACACTCTGCTGTATCGACGACTGGTGGTGCTGGTCGGAGCATTCTGCTGCTGCTGCTGCTGCTGAGTAGCCGAAAGTTGATGGCATATTTGGAGGGTGATGGGGAGGTTGAGCACCTCATGGCCGCATACGTCGCAAGCGCCGTTGCCCTTGATGCTGAACCACTTGATGGCGCAGCCACTGTGCGCCAGGGCCAGCTCGCCCTTGCAGGAGCACTCTAGCTTCAGCAGAGCTCCACCCTCCGACAGCTCCACCATGCAGATACGGCACACCGCCTCCTCCGCCGCGATGTCTTCTGCTTCCTCGCCGGCGGCACCTTCTCCTTCTAGGTCATTAGAAACAACAAGTACTCTGAATCCTGCAGCAGGGCCAACCCTCCTAGTTGACCCTGCTTTGGCGTTGTTCAAACTCGTAGGCACTGACTGTGAGCGGCATATCCGCTTCAGCTTCTCCTCGTCGATCGGTACCTAGTTACAATCACAGGATCCAGTTAGCATACATGTAAGTACTCTACTCTATAAAATAAAAGGAGGGTTCTTATCTTACTCGAGCTGGAACGGATTCTTCATCATCAAGTCGATCAATGTAACCCATGGTGGATGGCAATCTGAAGCTCAACAGCTTGGAGAAGGACAGCGACCGGTGGGATTGAGCTTGAGCAGCAGGTATGGTCGTTGTTGATCTCAGGCTGCGTGCTGCCAGCAGGCAGTTCGTTGGCCGACTCTTCTCTTCTGCAGATGATGAAGTGCTGCCATGACCACCGCCATAAGGAATTGCTTCTTCAACCGGCGAACTACTACTGTCTTCCTCCTGCATACCAGTGGATCAAACTCCAAATAACTGACGGAATTAAACACACACACAAAAAAAGATGAGCAATCAAGCAGCTCACGTCTGGTTTCTGATGAGCCATGCCAGCAAAGCTGCAATGCAACTGGATGTAGTAATCCAAGACCCAAATGGATCGGCACACTTCATGGAACTTGAGATTTTTCCATGGTCATAACTTAATACAGAGAAAAGCAATGTTGTCTGATTGGGTGAGCAATTAAGCATTGGAAAGAGACGGCTCAGTCTCTAGCAAGTATGCTGATTGTTGCAGCTGAGGGTGAGGTGGGAAAGGGAGAAACAGGTAGATGATCAGTGGTTGGTTGGGAAGGACTTTGCATTGGGAGCGTTTATTAATTTGACAGCGAGATGGCGCGCGACTGTGATGGACTGACTAGCGAATTGCAACTACGAAACTGTTTGGTAAGGATTATGATTACCTAAAAAATAGCTTATGTTTTATTCATGAAAACAGCTTATCTGCTTATAACAAGTACTCTCTCTATATTTTAATTGCATTATTCATTCGTCTTATTTAAAAAATTAGTTTAAATGCATAAAAGAATAGTAAAAGAAAAAAAAGGATAACATCAACTGCTTAATCCCTTCAGGCGTTCAGACTTTGGAGCGCGAGCAGTTTTCTTTTATCGGGCCTAGACAGAACAGTATGCGCAGAGGCAAAGGATAACATCAAGAGACCGCTTAATCCATCCAGGCGTTCAGACTTTGAAGCGCGAGCAGTTTTCTTTTATCTGGTCCAGACAGAGCAGAATGAAGAGAGGCGGAAGCCGAACAGGAGTCCATACTGCACAAGTGCACATTGCTCACAGCAGAGACACGACCCTTGGACATGATTCTCTTTCTCTAGGCGATGGACTTCAGTTTCATCTTCAATATATCTATGAACTGATCATTTTTGCAAGTGCAGTATTATTGAGGTGGAATAGCCGTGCATATACGTTGAATGCAGATGCACAGTCAGCCATCATAGGATGAGAAACAGTCCTTTTAAGGCCCGTTTAATTACACGGAATTGAAATCCTCGGCATAACAATTAGTCTATGGAACATCGTGGGCTCGTGGCAAAACTGAAGCGCCGTAGGCTCAGAGAAGAGAGATTTCCCAGTGACGGGGCTGCAGTAACTTTGGAGAACACAAAACAACCGTGCTGTTCCGCGCGCATCTATATTTTCTCCTGCCTACTCCACAGGTCCGTGGACCTAGAGCGGTTTTTATTTTGAGTCGTGGACCCAGAGCGCTCTGGTGAGGGGGAAAGCGAACAGGCGACGACCCTTCATCGACCCGGAGACATCTCCTCGTCGTCTCCTGCCCCCAGGCCCCAGCCAACCGATACGTATTCCATCCTTCGCTTCTCCCTCTCTCTCTCACCCTCGCTCATTTTCTCTCTCATATCGACGCTTGTCGTTGGAAGGCTCTGGTTTGGTGAGAGTGAGACCCGGAAAAGCTCCAAGCGGCAGAATCCTGCGCCCACTTTTCCGCCAAAATGGTCTTGCGATCAGATGCCACGAGGCGATTTCATCATGGCCAGGCGTGCATGTATTACCAAGGTACTTTCAAGATCGATCCAGCGCCTAAAACCTTGTCCTCTTGGCGTTCTTGGTAGACCGATCGGTGGATCTCAGATGATTTTCATTTCAGAGGGCTCTTGGTACTTCCGAAATAGTCTCAGTTTGTCCACAATTAATCTTTCTTTTTTGTACCAAAGCCCTGATTATGTCGCTTCAGTGTGTGTTGGTGTTTGGTGTCTTCATCCCAAATGAACAGAACAGGTTGAGGAAACAAGTTGCGGTTCCGAAATAGGCTGAGAGGATCCAATTTAAAATAGATTTCATTTGTTACATGATCTGTAATCATGCTTCTTTATAAAACTCTTATTGTAGCAACGTTAATTTCTTATTATCAACCATGTCTCATGCTGTGGGGAAGCCTGATATTTTTTTTTTGAAATATGAGGATGATATTACTGGATAATAAATAGGCAAGTGGGTGGGGTATTGACCATTATTGTTGTTAATGATTTAAATGTAACATGGAAACCATTTTAGTTATCTTTTCTTGTTCGAGCATATCACTATCATCCCAGCCCAAGTTTTAGGGTTCAATTGTGCTGTTTAGGCTCCAAATTTAATTCAGGGTTTAGGGTTTAGGGTTTAAGGTTTTTAGGGTTTAGGGTTTTAGGGTTTAGGGTTTTAGGGTTTAGGGTTTAGGGTTTAGGGTTTAGGGTTTAGGGTTTTAGGGTTTTAGGGTTTAGGGTTTAGGGTTTAGGGTTTAGGGTTTAGGTTTAGGGTTTAGGGTTTAGGGTTTAGGGTTTAGGGTTTAGGGTTTAGGGTTAGGGTTTAGGGTTTAGGGTTTAGGGTTAGGGTTTGGGGTTAGGGTTGGGGTTTAGGGTTTAGGGGGGTTTAGGGTTTAGGGTTTAGGGTTTAGGGGTTTAGGGTTTAGGGTTTAGGGTTTAGGTTTAGGGTTTAGGGTTTAGGGTTTAGGGTTTAGGGTTTAGGGTTTAGGGTTTAGGGTTTAGGGTTTAGGGTTTAGGGTTTTAGGGTTTAGGGTTTAGGGTTTAGGGTTTAGGGTTTAGGGTTTAGGGTTTAGGGTTTAGGGGTTTAGGGTTTAGGGGTTTAGGGTTTAGGGTTTAGGGTTTAGGGTTTAGGGTTTAGGGTTTTAGGGTTTAGGGTTTAGGGTTTAGGGTTTAGGGTTTAGGTTTAGGGTTTAGGGTTTAGGGTTTAGGGTTTAGGGTTTAGGGTTTAGGGTTTTAGGGTTAGGGTTAGGGTTTAGGGG